>JBAGKO010000014.1:4354113-4370836 GCA_037177275.1 Acacia concinna
AGAAAACTAGCGTTCCTCTTTGCCCTCTTCTTTGGGGGTCTGGATTTTTTAGCTTCATCGACATATTTCATCCTCTCGTCATTAGTCAAGGCTGTCCACGCTTTTATGACATCATCATTATGCACAATGACATTTCTACCTTTCTTACCATTATCTTTTTTGAAAAACTCACTTCTAAAAAGTGTCAGGCCACTAGGGAACGCTTTAGTTGCCTTCATCATTTTCCCACAATCATCTGACTTCTGCATTTTTTTACTTCCCTTGACTCCTCCTCCTCGAACCATGGTCTGTCCTTTCATTACCAGCACAAATCAACCTGGTCATTTTACAACAAATGTACAACTTGTTAATCTCCATTGGGGAAAAAATAATTCGGGAGTCCTAACATAACAGCAATATCTTTGCATTGCAATAGTTTTCTGCATTATTCTACACACACACACGCATATATGTTCAGGTAAATCAAATCCTATAAGCACGAGTTCATATTTATAATTGCCGTGAGAAATTTTGACCAACAATGTGGATTAGAAGTCATACATGGACATGTTGTCACTATCCCAGTCATCCTAAGTGTTAACAGAGCACATGCACTATATAACACCAGAAGAGATAGATTTCAAGAGACAGATTTCACAATCCAGAAGAGTTTCCAACAACTAACTACAGATAATATAAATGAGGAAGATAATATAAATTATAGCATGCAAAAAAACCTTGGAGAATAACAAACTGAGACAAAACTTGCACAAAGAAAATCAATGAATATAAAACATGAAGAAAAATGAAAGGTAATATACAACAACAGGTTGCCCTTGGACTTATTGCCACCTCTTCCCATAAACATGAGATGTGACTTTTACAAATTAAATAAACAGAGATTTGGCACTTAACCAAAACTCTATATCTATACAAAAACAAGAAGCCCATTACTTGGTCAAGTGAGAGAAGCAATGCTTATGAACATATCTTAAAGACAATGAGAAGTGTTGGTTTCCCCTGAAGTTTATTCATCTTGATATGGCTAGAATACTCGGGGAGAATAACGAAAGAAAATATTTACAATTCATAGCAACTTTATAATCTGATTCTGCTCTTATCATTAGGGCTATTCCTATAATATTGGGTTTTCCCCAAAATTAATAGGGAAAATATCATAGATCAAAGGCATTAACATTGAAAAATCAATCAAAATCGAAGAAAACAATATCAAGAGGGAGAAGCAACGAACACGAACTAAATTTGACAAAAAGGATAGCACTTCACTGGGAAAAAAAGGGGTTCCGACGTGTGACAAAATCCAAGAAAACAATATCCAGAGGGAGAAGCAATGATCACACAGATATGGCATGGCCTACGTAGAAGAGTAAAGTGAACACCACTAGGAAGTTTACCATCATATTTGAATTTTCTATGATATTATTAAAAGTGCATTTTAAAAGTCATCAACCCGATCAAACCAAGTTGAAAGAACTATGAACAAAGGGTGTAATTCTCCCCACAGATATGCAACTATGAAGGAATAGAAGATAACTGAAAATGCATCTTCTATAAACTATACTTCTTTTTCTTCCTCGTTTAGAAAGCTTGTGATATAATATTAAAAAATTATCAAGTGAGCAAACTAAATCCTCTGCTTGTGATATTAATATATTATCATGTAATGAACAATACAATCACTTACCTCTAACAAGGGTTGTTTTATAGTTTCAAACTGTTCATAGAAAAAACACAATGGAGGAAAGATACAAGGCTTGGATACATTAAACATCAGTGCCATCATCTCTACAAATAATGGATACATGATATTACCTCAGGATACAAATGATCGACTCACAAGATTCAGACCAAAGCTAACTAAATGCTGAAAAGGAATTACAGTATGCTGCGAAAATAGCCACAGACAAAGAATAGGCATCTCAAGTCAAACGATTTGAAATATTTCATTTTTCCTTGAACAGAAGATCTATCACCGAAAAAAGATTCAATAAAAACAACGCGAACGCTGAAGGAACACTTCACGGGGAAAAAAGGGGTTCTGAAATTTAAAATCGTTTCTATCGAATACACTATTTCCGAAATCCCGAATGTGCATTTTAGGGTTTCAAAACACAGTCACGAAACCATAAATCATACCTTCCAATGGCGAAAACAAAGCTCTCCGATCCTCGTTCAGGTAGTAATGCTTAGTGAGACAATGGCTTCTTCTCCCCTTCCGTAGGCGACGTCGACACGATGGACTCTCTTCCCCTCTGTTCACCTATCAGTAACTCCGACGGGAAAGCTGGTGAAAACAAAAATGACAGTCAGGCCTACCATTTCTTTACCTCTCCCATTGGAATTTTAACTCAGGGCACAATGATCATTTTCCACATTCAAAAAATCCTAGATTCCTCCTGCCATACTGATCTGGCATTTCATAATTTCACACCACCAAAATGTCTTTTACATATTTCGATTGTCTTTTTTTGGGATTTTTCCAAAAAATTATGCCCCCAACTTACCAAGAAAATGGACTTTAGACACGATGGAATGGGGAAATCTAACACTTTGCTCGTTTTTTTATAAAAAAAATTGATAATGCATGTAACCATTAGTCTCAACTGGTATATCGAATGAATAAGTAAGGATGGGTTGCTTATAAAGATAAGTCCATATTTATAAAAAGTTCAGTCCAACTGATTCTCCAAACATACCAAAACGTGAGCCTTGAGCCCAACATCCATTTTAACCCAAAAATGTCCAATTTTCCAGGCACTTAAACTTAATTTATGGAGGTCAAAATTAATTAGTTGGCTAATTATTTTGAGATTCTATATAAAGAGAGTCTTTGTTATAGATTAGGTGAGAAGGAATAATATTTTGAAATGTTGATTACTTTCTCGCCTTGTTACCTCATAAATTTGAGTTTTGTTCATTATGGTTGAGGAAGAATTGATTAATTGTCAATTATTATATGCACTTATTATTAGAGTCGGTAATATGGGCGGACCACTGGTCCTGGGCCGGACCACTACGGGTTGGGACCATATGGGCTCGAGCCTAAAAAACCCATATTTATATGGGCTAACATTTGCCAAGCCCAAACCAGGACCGCTGGGCTGGCGGTTTGGGTGGGCCAGCCCATATTTTCCCCCTATTTTACAAACTTTTTTTAAAAAAATTGGTCATTGAATTTTTTTTCTCCAGAACGTCAAAACTCAGAACCAAACAATAAAGAAATGGTTAAAAAGCTTATTAGATAATAATTAATAAGTCCACGGGAAGTTTGAAATAAGTCAACTTCCACTTACAAGTTAAAAGATACAAATTAATAGTCTACACTCCACACATTACAGAAATACAGACTACAAAGTGACCAACAAATCAACAATCACTCAATATTAATAGTGTTGGAATTTGAAACTTCACAATTTGAAACATGATGTGAAGAAGCTGCAACACTTTCTTGACCTTCAGAACTTGGGCTTACACATATTTTTTTTAAAAAAAAATACGGTTAAAATACGTAAATCGTGAGCCCACTAGTCTAGACCGCCACAGGCTAAGCCCATATGGGTTCGGGTCTAAAAGATCTACTAAAAAACGGTCCCACTTTTTCTAAACCTAAACCACTCATATTTTAGTTTGGGCAGGCTCAGCCCACAGTTAAAACCCGTATTACTGGCTCTACACTGCCTCAGAAGTTATTTTTGGGCTAGCTCATACAAATGCCTATTTTCATAAGGTCTAGTCTACAAGTTTACAAGCTTGATCTATTTTTTTTTTTTATACTCCCTCCGGTCCTATATATAAGCAATTTTTGTTGTAGATGCGGAAAATGAACAAGGAGTTAAAATTATTTAAAAGTCATGATTGTGTCAAAATTGTCATGTTCTTTCCAACTATACCCCTATTTATAAAGCACCATGAGAGATAATGTGTGATAAATGATTATATGAGAGATAATGTATTTATTAAGGGTAAAATAGGAAAAATCAATTTAAATTTTTAGACAAAATTTAAAAGTTGCTTATAAGGGGACCAGCCCTATGAGAGAGAAAACTATTTATAAAAAAAACCAAAGAGAGTACTATTATATAAGTGTATATATAATATCATCTAAATAATTTTATAAATTGTTTATGAATTTACTAAATTAACATTAGTCCTAAGCTTTTTCCCCTTAACCTTAATCCTAATTTTTTTCCCCTAACCTTAATCCTAATTTTTTTTACCTTAACCTTAATCCTAAGTTTCACATCCCATTATCATTACATAGTACCCCGTACATTTCTTGTCTTCAGTCACCCAGGATCACAACGCTAACTCAATCCTTCTTCTCTAATTTTCATTGTCATCATAGCAATATTATTATCTTAGCAAGAGGAGTTTGTCTATATTTATATGGAAAAAGTAAAAGAGATAAAATTTAGTTTTATATGCTTCTTGTTAAACTTGATCAATTTTAGAAAATATATCTCATTAATTAATAGACAATTAATTTTCATTATTCCTACTTGTTCGAACAATTATTGTCACTAGATATTCTTTTCTTTTCTTTACTATATCTTTATATTATGACGAGAATAGATTATTAGCTTTTAAAATATAATGTAGAATTGTAAATAAGCGTGAATAGTTACAAATAAATTTGGATAAATATACTTTAAATGATATTTAAAGGCTTAAATTTTAAATAGACCTTTAAACAAACTTAAGGCTTAATTAGGCTTTTTGAAAGCCCATGTTAGCCTAAAACAAAACTTACCTATTTAGATAAACCCTAACTCAACGTAGCTTACTTTCATCTCTACTTCAGAAGTTGCTGGAATGTTTGTATGCATTAGAGCCATTTTGAAATTAGAACTCGACAACTGGGGAATAAATAGTCTTTTTGCAGCTTGCTTTGGTATGTGCTTGTTAGTCATTCGTTTTGTGATCTCTCTCACGTTTTGTTTAGTGAAAAATATAATTCACTATAAAGATTATTCCCTCCTTATGTAAAGTTAGCCTTTTATTTGTACGTCTCATTTATTTATTTTATTTAAAATATTGTGTTTATATGTGTTTACCTCTCATTAATAATTAAGAACATATTTTTTATTGTAAATATTTAATAATTATTTTTATTATCGATGATTAAAAATATTTTCTCGAATAATTGTTCTAAATATGTTTTTATGTGTTTTCCTTGTATCCTTTTTCCCCCAATTATTCGGAAGAAAAGACAACTGTTTATTGTACTTTCATTATTTGGTATGCAATATGAATTCTTTTATTATTTTTATTTTCTGTCATATATTCCCATGCTCGAAATTTAGTATTTGTAAGTAAATTATTTTTTATTCAAAATGATTTTATTATTAATTAAACTAATTGTTTTGAATGTTGTGGTCATTGCCCATGAGCCTCAGCTCACAATGGGAGAGGTCAGAGGTTCGATCTTAGGTGTGTGTGTCGTGTGCGCTACTCTATGCGTGTGTTTGTCATTTGGTCGTTAAAAGAAAAAGCAATGTTGCAGTCATTTAATAGATTTTTTTTTAAAAAAATGATACTGAAGTCCTGAATAAAGAAATATACGTTAAAGAAATTTTAATATAAGAAAAAACTACTGTCAAGTGTTTAAGATAATAAATTTATTATTATCAAATCCCTATTAACAAATCCAGAGTTGTTAATGACATAACAACCCCACTGGGGTTATTATTAACAACCCCAGGGCGTCATTAACAACTCTAGAACTTGACAGTAATTAATTTCTATCTCGAGACTTTTTTGACATATATTTTCTTATTCGGGACCTCAGTGTAATTTTTTCTTTTTCTTTTGGTGAAAAGTCATTTAATATATTTTTATTTCCTATTAAAGGCAAAAAAATTATTTCCTATTAGTTCGCTCAACAAAGAAAAAACTTTTTAGGTCACATCAAACATAATTTTAAATTATAAAGTTTCACTTGTTTTTTTTTATAACTAGATTTCACTTGTTCTTACTTCTTCTTTATTTTTAGGGAAAATTATACTGAGGTCCCAAGTAAGGAAACATATACAAAGAGATCCCGAGATAGAAATTAATTACTGTCAGGTCCTGGAGTTGTTAATGAGGACTTGACAGTAATAAATTTCTTATCTTAGGAACTTGACAGTACTATTTTTTTATCTTGAGACCTCTTTAACGTATATTCCCTTATTTGAGACCTCAGTATAATTTTCCCTTATTTTTACCGAAGTTGTTTTTCTGTATCAATCATCCGTCATGACATAATCTGTTATATTGAAAAGCCAATAAATTTAATATGGGGAGAATGTCAATTCATGACTAAGGACTTAAATTAATTTCAGTTAAATCTTAAAATTTTTTGAAATTTCATTGTAAGTCAAGACTAAAGATTCAAATGAAAATAAATTTTTTTGATAAAATGATAATAATATTCCTTATCTCATGAATAAGTGAAATCCTCGTATGAACAAGTGTGCAAGCTTTTATAAATAAATATAATCTTCTTATGAACAACACATTAATATCCAATGAAATTTCAAAATTACACATTTGTTTATAAGATAAAGGGTATTATTATCTTTTTACCTAAAAACCTTATTTTTGTGTTAGTCCTTAGTCCTATAGTGAAATTTCAAAAAATTTTAAAATTTGACTGAAATTAATTTGAGTCATTGGTTTTCAATTGACATATGTCCCCTTAATATATGGATGAAATTGAAATGAAACAAATGTCAACATCCGCTTCTCTTAAATAATTCAAACGCCTCTCTTAATGCTAACATTTATTTTTAAGCTAGAGCATTGGCTTAGCCATAAGCTGTAAGCTTATCATAATCAATAGTTATAAATCATAACTCAATAAAATATATTTTTATAAATTAACTTTATCCAAAATCTAGAGCGCCTCCCTATCTATTAAGATCATAATTATATGGACAAGTAAAAAAATATTGCTAGGTCAGAAGGATCATTTCATAAGATTGTATTTTGAAATCAGAACAAAGTAGAAGTACATATTTTGGTCAAATCTTACCCCAAAAAAAAACTCCAAAACAGTACCTATTTTGGTCAGATGTATCCTAAATATGGTTCACATTGTTGCACAAGGCATCATAATAATGCCATGGAAATTTTAATTAAACTACACAACGATAAGTAACAAAGGGATCAGGGCGCCCAACAGTGTGGGTGATCTTCACTACTTGCCCTTTTTCCAGCCCATAGTAACGTGCCGTCGCCTCAGTTTCTAGCAAGCGTGGGAGCTGAAACAATGTACAATCAAAATTGAAGTTAAATGATATAATAAAATTATACCACTTTTATATAGGGATCGAAGAAAAAAAAAAATCTGATTAATGTATGTCTTATAGAATATCTATAAAGAACATATTGTGGTTCACATGTCATGAACAAATTGTCTCGTGCTTTAGATCATTATTGCTTGCAATGCAGAACTATGTTGCTTTCATTCATCACCTAAACAATTATTTACTCTCTCTCCCTGTTGATTAATATAAGATCTAATTGAAAGGTTGGATGTGATCCTAAATATAATACTCCTTTCTATTTTGATTATAAGAGCCCATTAATTTTTTTGAAGATTTCTAAGAAAGTTAGTTACATTACTTTAAAGCATTAAAATTTATTATTTTTCTTTAAACTATTTTGTTTGACTTATACACTAATATATAATATAATAAAATGCAACATATGATATGATTAAGTAACTTATTTTACTTCCTTAACTTTTTTAAAAAAAGTCAAGTGTCCTTTATAATGAAGATCGGAGGGAGTACTTCAATACTTTTTCATATTTATAGTCCATTCTCTAAAATATCTCTATTGATTACATGTATTAAGGGGGTTTCTATTTAAAGAGTGGATTCCCTGATAAGGATCTCTCCCTGACACATTTTAATGGTTATTTAAAAAAGGGGATGGGACTCCCTTCCTTTTGCACCAAAATGGTGCAAAAGGCGCACAGAGAGATCTCTCCACACTCTTCTATTCAATGGTAGCTAGTCATGATTTAAAATGGTATTTTAATAAAACAACTCATATTTGTTATAAATAATTGAGTTAACTATTTTCTTTGATCAGCCCAAATTATTTAAATATTGATTATATTAAGTATTTGAGGCAGTATATTAAGAAGAAGGAGAAGGAGAAGAACTGCAGAAATATGTTACAGAAGAACTGATGCAGAACTATATTGTCTTTATTCATCAGCCAAGCAATTCTTTATATTTTGATTGAACTACCTCTTAGTTTTTACTTTTTTGCCTGAAAACTAGCTGTTAATATATTTATCATTGTACTACCTTATGTCCTAAATAGAATATTTACTTGATTAATTTGTGTAGATTAAGAAAACTAATTTTATTCTTTATTTGTCAAAATTGTGAGTCCTGAAACTAACATGTGTAATCTATAAGGATATTAAAAAAAATGGTAAGTAGGGATGGAAAATGAATTGAGGTCTTATATGTAGGATCAAATTCAATATCACAATTAGCTCTTCTATTAAGGATGGGAGGTAGCATTAATTTGTGAGAAAATTGCGCTGAAGTCCCGAGTAAGGGAATATACATCAAAGAGGTATTGAGATAAAAAAAAGTACTGTTAGATCCTATAGAGTTGTCAATAGTGTCCTAGGGATTATTAACGACAATCTCATGGCAACACATGGGTTGTCAATTGAGATCTTATAGTAATTTTTTTTTCTATCTCAGGGCTTCTTCAATGTATATTCTTTTATTAAGGACCTCTACGTAATTTTCCTTTAATTTTTTTTGTCCAGCAAGATGATGCAGGAATTGTCTGAACAGAGGACTCGTCGTTTAGTGAACCAATTATACTGAAGTTATGTGAGTTTAATGTTTTTATTAATTATGTACTCCCTTAAAAATTTCAACCTTAGTGCCACTTCATGTTTCTACATATTTTGCAAATTAATATAGGAGAGGAAATTATAATATATATACCTGCTGCGCTACCACTTTGTACTTGTCAAGCAATTTATTCTTCTCATCTGTAGCCAATACCTCATACTTAGGTTGTAATACATGCTTTGAGACATTCACTAGCAAGTCATTGATCTATAAACAATACCATTTGTTTGCAAAGAATATTATATCCGAAGCAGGAGAAATAATGAAGTATCAATTAGTATGACAAATATTCGAGACAAAAAACTTCAAAAATGAAAAAGAAAAAAAGAAAGAAAGAAAAGAAACACAGTAGCAGAATTATGAAACAGAAGGCCTGGGATGTTAATTAATTAAGTGTATGAAATGGAAATTGCTTAGAAAAAATCAGACCATATGGAGAATTCTCCAATAGTTAACACACCCAATTTCTCCAAAAAGACCAAAATGCTTATTCTATGATTAACTCACTGCCGCAAAATTTTTTATCAGATCTGCACATTGGGTGGGTCTCAGAAATCATAGTCCGCTAACAAGACTTTGACAATCTAAATTTATTCTAGCCAGTAGCCACATTTCTCAAAGTCATTTTTATCTTCATGCCTGAAATAACCTCAAAAAACAAAAAAATTGTGTCTATCATACTATCACACTCTTGCATCCAATTCAAAAAGGTTCACCACTGAAGTGCACAAAATGCACAAAGAATCTCGTTGCTTCTCTCACCTCGAAACCAACATGGCGATTCACCATTAAACTACAATTCACAGAAACCTTGACAACATGTAAATGTTACAATACCCTTCAAAATAATTGGTTAACATAATCTGGAATTGGTAACTTACCTTAAAAAGCTCAACCTTAAATGGCCATTTTTGCAGTTCTTTTGCTGCATATGCGGTCATTTTGCTTTGCAGAATAATTATAAGCAAGCTCAATCTTTCTTGACCCATAATTTTACCATACAGAAGACGAATTGTTTCAACTTTTATATCAGCAGTTCCCAGAAAGATAACCTGCGCCTGCACAGAAGGTATTAAGCCAAAGTTACATCGATAACGAGAAGAACCTTAAACTCATATCAACTGTGCACAATTAGATTTTTAAATAAAGTTTTCACCCAAAAAAATAATCGAAGAAGCTTACTCGTATATGTATATTATAATGCTGGAAAAATATAGAGCACAAGTAATGAGGCAAGGAAAATTTTTTCTGTATCCCTCAAAAGTCAAAATATACAATCTTCTAATAAACATCTTTATTTTATTTAATGTTCCATTCACCATAAATTTGTGTTTTACTAAAACAGATCAAATACAGGATAGTTAAGGGTTAGATAGCAGCATAATCTGTAAGTGACATTTCTCTCTTTCGATATGTTAAGTGACCAAATTGCAGTTCTTTCTTTGCTACATTTTCAGTGATTGATCCAGAGGATAATCTCATGGAGGGCCAAAATGAAAGAATCTTTGAAAGTGTGCGTGGCGCTAAAATTAGTTTTCTATCTTCCAAGTAAAAAAGATTAAAATTTACAAACATTTTCCCAGCACAGTGCAAAACCAGATCAATTACAATCCCAATTTTGATGTCGAAGTTGATTCCATCACTGAGTAAAAAACAGAGGAATACTTATACCAAAAAACAGAGAAACACATTTAAGGTTAAACGGATATAAATCACACAAAATACTCTGCAGGTTATAGGAAACTCGTTAAAATATGGCGGAATGTTAGGTTTCTTCAAAGAGGCGAAAGATATTGCTATAATCATTGTATTGAAAACTCAGGTGACAAAAAGAAGCAACTTCATGAAGGTGAGCTTCCGGCAGGGTGGCGGAGAAAAACGGATTAATACCCATGATTCACTTCTTCACCAAAACAAGAAAATCAATTGCTTAGCATATAAAAACAATCCGCCAGAGGAATTAAAAGATTAAAAATTCCATCGTGATCATTGCTGGTTCAAGAGGAATGAAACAGTAATTGGCAAAAAGACACCGAGGTCCTTTTCTAGACGATTTTAGTAATATAATTCAAATCCCTAGACAAATAAGCAACGGTTGACTATAAACTCTGAATAACTCCAAGTTGTAGGGTTATACTTTCAACCTTTTCCATGAAGACGAAATTATGTGTTCCCCTGATTCAGAAAATTGTATACAGAGCAAAAACACACTAGCGATTGAAAAGACCTTTTTCGCGTTTTAAATATACATACACAAAATAAAACAGAAAAATTCCATTAATTTGATTCATTTGCAAATTCCTTTCGTTCAATATATGGAAACGAAAATATACCTGGTCATCCAGTCCTCAACTATCGCTTTTAGCAAGTTAAACCCTTATATCCATTACTCATTAAGTTCTTTGAGGAAGATTTCATTTTCAAACTCTTCACCTTCAATGTGTAACGAGCATTGTAGTTCTAAAAAACAAGACGATGAAGTGTGATTTGAGGTTGAGAAAGTAATAACAAAAAAGTCATTTCAAAACAGAGTAGTTGATGGTATTTTTGTTTTTGAAGTTGAGGAATAAGAGATACGTACATTTCTTCAGTAATCGCAACAAAGAAATGTTAATATATTACTCATTTGAGTACAGACCTTGCTGGACGGATTAGAGCGGAGAGAGACGCAGATAGTGAGGCTTTCAACGTTCGGTTGTTGGCCAAAAACACGACGGAAATCATCGAGACAGCGGGTGAGGTCTGAGCCTAGCACATCATAACCACGATCTCGAAGCATTTCACAAATCGTCCGGCGAGCGTAGAAGCACCTAGAGCTCTCCAGGCTCCCTTGGTCAAAGAAATCAGCGATGCAGCAGATTCTGCTTCCAATGCCTCCCTCTGATGAGGCGGCGGTGCCATTTCCAGTTTCGTTTCCGTTTCCGTTCCCGTCACAGGTGGAGGCCGCCATTGTTGCTCGCTGTGGTAACTTTTGGGAGAGCTTAGTGAGAGAGAGTGTGAGTGTGTATGTGTGTGAGAGCTTCAGGTTCGTACATGCAAAGAAAGCGAGGGAGGGAATATGAAAGGTACAGTGAGGCGTAAGCAACGACTGTTCAGTGGCGTGAGGTGCCTATCGCGTGAGTGGCTCCACGGCACGACGTTTGTCTCAGCCGTTGTTTCTATTTTCTTTTTTTAATAATTTTTTTATTATTTTAATTAATACTTCCTAGAATCCTTTTTATAAACAATTTTTTTTTAATATAAGTAATGTTTTTTCTTATTTCAAAATTTGACTACAATTTCCTTTTCTACTCCTACTAAATTGATATTTATATAATAATTGTCTCCTACTCACTACCAATAATCTCTTATATAATTATTTATTGTACATCTCTCTCATATTTTTCACTCATTCTCTTTCATACAGTATATTTTATATTCATTCTCTCTCACTTTTTTTTTTTATAAATATAGACATATTTAAAAAAGATATGACACAATCATTATATTTAACAAATTTTAACCACAAGTTCATTTTGGAGTATATAGATTCAAAAATTTGGACATTAATGTGAAAATTTATTCTATAAGTTTTTTTAGAGGGAGAGTGTTACTTTGAAAGTTTTTTTAAGTTTAATTGTATCCTAAAAACTTCAAATTATAGTGTGGTTTCCAAATAATGTTTAAAAGCTAACCTTAACTATTAACTTTTTCACAGTATTAGATAATATTACTATGTTTAGAAACTTTTAGAGCTAACATTAACATAAAAAACTATATAACATTGCTACTCAACAAAACTTTTAAGGGAAAATTGTATTAAAATATCATATGAAATTATAAAACCCAAAAAGGGATGCTGAAATTAAAAAAAGACAATTTGGTTTTGAAGGAGAAATATGAGTTTTTGCATTTTGGTGATATGACGTGTGCTAATAAAAAAAGAGGGATATCTAATATTAATATAAAAAGTGCTGGAAATAACAAAACTCATAATGTAAATAACAAGATTCGTAGTGGAATTAATGAGTTTGCCCTACTTTTGCATTTTAAGTTAGTAAACTTGTTTTGACATAATCAGTAACGAAAATAATAAGACTAGTAATATAAATAACAACCCTCGCAATGTGATTAACAAATTTGTTCTGATAACTTTCTCTCTCCCCCCTCTATTAGCCTCCCCCTCTCTCCTCTGTTAGCACATGTCACGCCACCAAAATGCAAAAATATAGATTCCACCTTTAAGATTAAATTGTGTTTTTTCAATTTCAGCAGCTCTTTTAGGTTTTATAATTTTATATGGTATTTTAATAAAATTTTCCCTTAAGAGTTTTGCTAAGTAGAAGTTATTATTTCATAATGATAGTTAAACCATAAAAATAAAAATTAGAATGCTATATTAAATACATATTTTTTATAGTAGTTTATAATATTATATTTCAATAACGGCTAGCCTGACGGGCTTAATGGGTATGTTAATAGGCATGAGCTTATCCTCTTATGGGAGGCAACTATACACCCCAAACAATTAGCTAATCTTATCAAATAGAAAGAACTTAGGCTATATAATTATGAAATAAAAAACTTTATCATATAAGTAACAAATCATCATTAATTATAGATTTGTTAATTAAGAAACAAATTAGTATTAATTATAGATTTGTTAATTAAAAAAATAAGTATTAATTGCGTATTTGCAAATTGGAAGACAAGTAACTGTATATTTAGAAATTAATCAAGCATTAATTTCCTCATTATTACTTAAAGGGTAAAGAGAGGGTTGCACATCATTTTTTAATTAGTGATCTTCTTGAACCTTTATAAATAGGATGCGTCTGACCTAGGGTTTCTTATAGCTACCTGGCAATTTCTTTTCTCGCACAATCTCTCTGGAGCAGTTTTTATATTTATTTTTTATTACTTTTTTTTTTTTGAATTTTCAATCTTTTTTCTATTACTTTTCTTTTTAATTTTCAACCCGTTGTTTCTTTATTTCTTATTTTTTAATCTTTTTTATTTGTTTATGTTTAATATATTTTTAATAAGTTCTTTTACTATAATAAATTATATTTTAGGTAAATTCTTGTTACCCAACTAATTATCTAACAAAGTCTCTTTTATCAAGAAGCGATTATTTCATAATGATAGTTAAACCATAAAAATAAAAATTAGAACACTACATTTTAAACAATGTTTTTATATTTTTTTAATGATATTATATATCAATAACAAGTCAAACTGGCCTAACAATGTTAACATGCTTGAGCTTGTCCTCTTAAAATAGACAACTATAAATCCAAACTAATAGCTAGCTTATCAAATAAGTAATAAATCAGCATTAATTATAAATTTGTTGATTAAGAGACAAATCAGTATTAATTACGGGTTTGTTAATTGAAAAACAAATCAGTATTAATTACGGATTTATTGATTAAGAAACAAATCAGTATTAATTACAAATTTGTTAATTGGAAAACAAGTAACTATATATTAAGAAATTAATCAAGCATTAATTTCCTGATTATTACTTAAAGGGTAAGGAGAAGATTACACATAATTTCTTAATTAATGATCTTTTTATACCTTTATAAATAGGATGCGTGTGCTTCTCATAGCTACCTGGCAATTCCTCTTCTCGCACAATCTCTCTGGACTGGAGCATTTTCATCATGTTCATGTTGCGTCG
The DNA here is from genome assembly GCA_037177275.1 of Acacia concinna. Taxonomy (NCBI): domain Eukaryota; kingdom Viridiplantae; phylum Streptophyta; class Magnoliopsida; order Fabales; family Fabaceae; genus Acacia; species Acacia concinna. The sequence continues at coordinate 4,368,652 of JBAGKO010000014.1, forward strand.
ACGTTGCGTTTACTCAGGTATGCTATCCTCGTACTCTGCTTATTTTCCTTCATACTTTTTATGCCAAATGAACCTGTGGGATATGTGTTATCATCTTTATGCTAAATCAATGAGGGAGACAATATAATTTGTGCGAAGAGGAAACTTTATATGGAAAAGAAATCAAACTAATAACACCATACATGTTAAATCGACCCAGTGATTATAACGTCCTAAAGGAGCTTAAAGGAGCCGGAGCTTCCCTACTCATCCTTTAGGCGAGTAGAGGGAAAAAAACTTAAATATAAACTGCTTAAATTTCATTTAAACAGTCTAGATGAGATCTCCTGTTCAGTGTAAGGGAACTAATTCCTAAAGGAGGACTGTTAAAAATTTTAATATCAATCGCAGGGAGGCACAACTTGTAATATATATATATATATATATATATATATATATCCTTATTACTGTCACAAACAGAGCATATTGCAGTATGATTTAGGGCCTGTTTGGCTGTGACTTATGAAAAGTGACTTATTTTTATAAATAGTTTATGATAAGAAACTTTTAAAAATAAGTAATTTATCATAAGTCAATTGTGTTTGGATTATAGGTAGAAAAAGTGATTTATTGAGAGTATAAGAAGTTAATTATATTTGGATTATGAGTAAAAAAGTGACTTATGAGAGATAAAAAAAGTGACTTCTTTTTAAAAGTCACTTTTTTTTTAACTTCTCTTTATAAGTTACTTTTTAGTATAAACCACTTGTATTTATAAGCTTTTATCAAATATCCCATTTGCCAAAAACTCTGTTTTTTTTTCTTTTTGCAAAAAAGCCCTCCACCACCCTCCAATGCCTTGGGCAAACAGGCCCTAAAATGTTGCGAGAGAAAAGAAAAGAAATTATAAGATGTGTGGGTTGTGTGTAGGGTTTGTAGATTTTGGGCATATGAGGCATTTTCCTAAGCTTTCAAACCCCTTTAACTTGCTTTCGAATTATATATATATAATGTTTCTACCATTTTTTTTTTTGCACTGAGTACGATTTGGAACGAGGGATTTGGTCGATTGGGATATTTTGGGGGTGGATTTTTTTAACTAGATTTTTAAAAAATTTATAATTAATTTAAAAGTAGCTCTTCTATTTATGATCTAATAGAGTATTTTCTCGTTAAGTAAAATTTGCGAATGTTGAAGAAAAGTAATCCGTTTGAAATGAAAAGCGAATTGTTGAAAAAGAAATTTTAAAAATAAAATCATTTTACTGTTCCCTAGTTTTTTTTTATAGTGTTTATATCGTATATTTGATGTGATCGGTTTATAGTCAGATCTCCTGAAATAACAAGAATAACAAAAGAAATTAGAATCTTGAAAGTTGATAAAAAGATTTTTGAAAAATCAGAAAATTTATATTAGTTAGAGATATAATTAGAGAAATAATTAAACATCTAAAAGAAGAATTAAAACATATTTCACGATAAACATAATAAAATTATTTTCAGTTTATGAATTTTTGTGTGGGTTCATTTTATTGGGCTTTTAATAATGTGCCTTAAAGCCTTTAACTTTTTTCTTTCCTTTCCTTTTCTTTCATGTTATTATTATTAGGGTAAATGAGTAAATTTAATAATAAACTTTTTTTTAGAGGCGTTTGACATCATAAACTATTTTTAAGGACAAAAATATACATAAGCTCTTAAAAGGGGGTAAATTTATCACTGCTGTTAAATTTGAAAAACATCTGTTACTTTTCTCAGTTTGTGGGTCCTACTTCTGACCACAAACCGGCATCCTCACATTCCATCATTCTCTCTCTTCCACCTCATCTTCATCCCCTCCCCCACTCAATCGGAAGGAGATTCTATCCTTGGCACCTCCCTTACACTCCCTCTCACACACTATATTAGTTGAGAGGGTCCCACCCCCCCTTTTTGTTCCTTTCTTTAATGAAGAGAGGGTGATAAGGATCCCTTCTTGCCAAGGAGAGGATCCTTGTCCCACTCAACCATTGCCTCAGTCTTCCACCTTCTTTGTGTACATCTTCATCTTCTAGTAGCAACAAACAACAACAATTATCATATTATTTCCTGAATAAAAATCATGAAGCCTTTAGGAGAGGATCCTTGTTCCACTCAACCATTGCCTCAGTCTTCCACCTTCTTTGTGTACATCTTCATCTTCTAGTAGCAACAAACAACAACAATT
>JBAGKO010000014.1:4375018-4390522 GCA_037177275.1 Acacia concinna
ATTACTTGGTATTCTTAGATTTAGGACGTGTGTTGACATTCTCTTCATGTTTAATCACATGGGTTTAAAGAAACCTTCGTTATTTGTTATAGTGATTATTGTACATATTTTAGAAGTCTCTGTATTCAGTAAATATTGTGTTTTATTTTCAATGTTTGTTTATAGTTTGTACTGCTTCACAAGGGTCTCTGTTATTTTTTTTTTGTGTTTTAATTTGTTCATGAATTAAATTAATATAGTTTGAATTTACCAGATATGTCACATTTATAGAGTTGATACTTGATAACATATGTTTCTGTATACCATTGTGCGTTGTAAATTTAAATGTAGGGTAAAATTTTGCACAATGCTTCTCAATTCTTACTAAAATGTCTTGATCAAATGTACTGCTAAAGAAAAGTCTATGTACTGCAAGTTGTGATGACAGTGAGAAAATGTAAATGCTTCTCATTTGTTTACTCAGTTTACAGCCTGAAGAATAATTTTTATGTATTGAAGGCATTACAATAATAATTGTAATTATAAATTATGTTTTCTAACTTCTACTTTACTTTGTTGTTTTCTTCATTAGAGATGATTTGTAGTCTCTTTTACTTTTTAGTCATTAGTCAGTATGGAGGCATAATGATGGCCATTAGAGGCTAGCAGCTATTATTGACTGAGAAGACAGTGTCGAGGCAAATGAAATTTATATGGATACAACACATGCTCTAATGCATGTAAATATGAGAACAGATGAACATTGTATTATAATCTAGCATAATATGCCTGCAATATGCTGACCATGTATACTAGAAATTTAGAATTGAAACTTGGCATGGGATTTAGAGTTGTTGGGTACTGGGTAATTTTTTGAAGTGCTTGTGTGAACTGTGATTTAACTCCATTTTTCTCTTCTGGTGGCAAATGCATATTGGAAATTGTAAAATTCAGTTTTGACTTTGTGTTGTATGATTGCGTTTTGACTTGGTGCTGTTTGGTTGACTTCCCTTCCCATGGAAGGAGATGTTGTCATACACCGTGAAATTTTCTCTGGGGTTATATCGAGTGAAAACTATGGAAAACATTTGAATGGCGAATAGAAAGAAAGATTGTTGAAAAATGGAAAAAAGTTATTAATCTATAGGATGAGTTGGTGAAAGATGTTTCACAACTAAATCTAATGGCTATAGACCTCCTTGATCCTCCCAACCTTTGGAATAGCCTTAGGGTTATTGGAGGTTCGGGCTTTACTTGTGAAATTAGTTTTGCTTGGAAGCATAAACATGTTGACAGAATTAGCTACTGGCTTATGCCTTATGATGAATGTTGTCTCCCTTGTGAGTTGTGAACCTGGATGGTATTAGCGGATGAACATTATATGGATTTTGGTTGAATCACTAATTTCTTCTTTGTTTTTTCTTTTTCAAATTAGGACTGGTGGTTGGTTATACTCGCATGGCTTCTAGCAATGCTTTCTTTGATGATATACGGACCAAATCTGAGGTTGATCCTCCTTCAACTGAAGAGCCAATGGATATCAGTGAGCTAGTGACTGATCCTGCACAGACCGCACTAAAACCTAATGTGGCTGTTACTAGCAGTGTTCATGAACTTTTAGAGTGTCCTGTGTGCTTGAATGCAATGTACCCTCCAATCCACCAGGTTGTTTATAGAATTGATTGTTCATTGTTGATATCTTGGATTCTATAGATAGGATGTGATTACAATTTAGAAATGTTAGTTTGAGAGAATTGCTACATACATGCTTATCAAAAGAAACAAAATAGGCAGCAAGAATAAGTAAGATTAAAAAAGGGAATGCTTAGCCCAAACTAAACTCTAGAACTGTTTTTGTGGCATTTCATGATCATGAGCAAAACATTTGTGTAAGAGTATTCATTCTATAAGTGACTGGATGAATGTGTCCTTTATTTTTTTCTGAATAAGAAATCCTGTTTTTTTGGGACTGCAGTATAGGCTGGATAAAATTATTCTGAAAGGGGAACTGTACATGAATAAATTGGGGTTTAATGCTTTTTAAATGTGATAATCAATTGAAAGTAAGATATTTCCATTTTTTACATTTTTACAGAATATGGCAGCTGTTAGTTAAATGTTGAATATTTTAATCATGATAAAGAATCCTTACATTATTGAATGCAAATTCGTTATAATTTTTTGTTGGAGTTTGTGAATTTCTAATTCACAGATGCCTCTATGAATATCTGAGAATCCTAAATTTGAAGAAATTGATCTTGTTTACTTTTCCATTTACACAGTAGTTCTGCTATTTTTTTGATTGTTGGCGGCTTTTTGTCAAACACCTTTATACAACAAAAGATTTTTTTTTTTTTTTTAAAATCTAGGAAGTTTACTAATTGCTTGTACTTTGTTTTTAATCTTCCTTGTTGCAGTGTTCAAATGGCCATACTTTGTGCTCAGGTTGCAAACCCAGGGTCCACAACCGGTGTCCTACCTGTAGACACGAGCTTGGCAATATTAGATGCTTGGCGTTGGAGAAGGTGGCTGCCTCTTTGGAACTTCCTTGTAAATACCAGGGTTTTGGGTGCATAGGCATATATCCGTACTACTGCAAGTTGAAGCATGAATCTCAATGTTCATATAGACCATATAACTGCCCATATGCTGGTTCAGAATGCTCTGTCATCGGTGATATTCCTTTTCTGGTGGCCCATTTGAAAGATGATCACAAAGTGGACATGCATAACGGAAGCACTTTTAATCATCGTTATGTCAAATCAAACCCACAAGAAGTTGAAAATGCTACATGGATGCTTACGGTACAGTATTCTTTCCCATCTCCAATTATGGTCTTTCTTAGTCCTGCCTTCTAATGGCCTTGTAAGTTCACGAGGGAGGTGATGGGTTGTGTAATTTTCCTTTGTGGTTGGATGTACACGAGGGAGGTGATGAGAAAAGAGAATTGAAATAATTAGCCTTGCACCCTTTAAATTAAGAACGCCCATTAGATGGAATTGCCATACACTTGTATAAATTGATGGTTGGATTAGTGCATGATTATTGTGTAACATTTGTGTTAATTGAATGTTGGATAGGTCTTCAGCTGTTTTGGCCAATATTTTTGCCTACACTTTGAAGCATTTCAGCTGGGGATGGCTCCAGTCTACATAGCCTTTTTGCGATTCATGGGCGATGATAACGAAGCAAAGAACTACAGCTACAGTCTTGAGGTTGGGGGTAATGGGAGGAAGATGACTTGGCAGGGCGTGCCTAGAAGCATCAGGGACAGCCACCGTAAGGTTCGTGACAGTTTTGACGGTCTTATCATCCAAAGGAACATGGCTCTCTTCTTTTCTGGGGGAGACAGGAAGGAATTGAAGCTAAGGGTTACAGGGAGAATTTGGAAAGAGCAGTGATTGGAAGAATATGGCCCCATTTTTTATGTTGGTACCGAGATCAAATTGGATAGTTCGTAGTGCAGCAGCCTATATCTTTTTTGGGTAAGTTAGGATAGGAGGCGAGGCAAATACTCTTTGCTTTTCCTGTTATCAGATGCATGAACAGGGCAGCGTATGTAATATGGATCTCATTATGATTTTCATTAATAGAGGCGTAGATCTTTTAGCCTGCTTTATTTATGTGTTGTCTTCTGTTCTGTGATCGCTTTGGTAGATGTGGTTTAGGAAATTATGGGTGTTTCGTTTTACTTATTAGTATATATCATATTTACTCCTTCCCCGTACTTAATAGGTTGACTTTAGTTTTAAATATAAGATTTATGTAGTGTCAAGGTTTTCCTAGTTTCTCTCAACAATAATCAATGAGGGAGAGTGGGGATTAAAAAAATGATTATAATGTTTAAGAAAATATATATCATATTTATTAATATCACTAATTTAATATGATTAAATTATGTAAATAAGTCTTATATTAAAGGCTGAAAGAGTATTATCTGCAAGGTAACAAAAATCGGATCTCTGACCAGGAATACAGGGAACTGGACCTTGATCTGGCCTGGAATGAAGTAGAACTGGGGTAGGGGCCAGTTGAACCTATCGAATTGGAAAAACTACCGGCTTTTGCTAAAAAAAAAAATAATACAATCAATTTATAAAATTTTTAAAATATATCAATATATTGTCGTTTATTTTATTTTTTTATATATTTCTTTAATTTGTATGTATATATATTGTTATTTTATTATTGTCAATTAAATTATAATATTTTAATATAATCGGTTCAACCTCCAATCTGACCCGGTTGAATCTTAAACCCATATTATGATTGGTTTCTGGTTTGATTTTTTTGTACTTTAATTATCTGTGGGTTGTTCAACCAAGTTAAAACTGACTTGGTAAAAAATTAAAAAGAAAAAAAAGATGTGGTCCTCGTTGGTCGTTGGGTTGCTTGGTTAGGTTAGGCACTGGGTTGGTTGTAAACTGGTGCTTAAGTTTGGGCAGGGTGGGCTGGGCCGATGACAAATTATTAAGTTAGTATTTTGCGATTTTAATAGAATATAATAGTTACTTGTTAGGAAGATTGATATATCTGTTACATTATCTTTTGAGTGTTAGGTGTGAGTTTCTTACATTACATATAGTTTAAAAATAACTTGTACTCTTTATATTTTATAAATAGTGTAATGTTTTTATATATTGATATTGATTTGTACTTACAAAATATTGATATTTGATTATTCTTAGATTCAAATAAATCAAAGAAAATAAAATAATGACCATTGTTATTGAAAAATTTAAAATTAGAGTAAACATGATTTTTTTACAGAAAATTACAGTGAAAATACATTCCTTCTGAGGGAAAAAAACATATTGTTTGATTATATTAGGTTAATAGTTTTAAAGAATAAATAAAGTTGCCACAACAACAGTGGTCATCCCACTTGAGTGGGGTTGACTACATGAATTATGTAATTTTATTATACAACCAAATATATATAGAGACATTATTAATTAAAAGGTTTCACTTTATAATTTCATTCAGCATTCTTTTCAATATTTTTGTATGCCTTTTTAGGATTTTGATCCTCTGCTCATCATTTATTTCCTCTTCTTCTTTTCATCCCATCCCACCATTGGGTTGAAAAAAATAATGGTTTAGATTCAATATCCTGTAAAGCCATTAATTTTCCCCCCTTATTTTCATTTATTCCATCGTTGTGAACTATGATAAATTTTTGATAGTTTATTTCTATATTGTACGTAATATTATGCAAATTTACTAAGATAGTATAAACCAAAGTTTTAATAATCGGATAGAACATTGAGCTGAAGGAGTCAACGAGTCATAGTTCAAACGGTCGAATTAGTTAAACCGTTCGGTTGAACTGGTATTACAATAATTAAATTAAGAATAATATTACATACATATATAATAATATATGTATATAGATAGATGAAACAAAATTTTTCTTTGTTATGGTTGAATCAAAATTTCAAGCATTATATATATAGATAATATTTTTCTTTAGTTAGATCTTAATTTTTTAATGATTTTTTTATTATTTTAAAGGATTAAATATATATGTCTTCTTAGTTGTTATATGTTTATGTCCTTTTGGTCTTTTTTTCCTTGTGATATTCTCCTCTTCTTCTGTATTTTTACTTTTTATTCGAGTTGTTTGGTTTTTACAAACCCACTCCAGTTCGTGTCTTAACCTTGTGTTTTAACTTAATTGCCGGTTTTAAACGATCTAAAATGGTTGAACTATATGAATGGTCTAATTTTTCAAAATGAGCTATTAGGTGTTTTGATTTATGGTTAGATCAGTCCAACCGTCTCGTCCGATTTTTTAAAAAATTAGCAGAAACAGTAAAACAAAATACCAATCGTGGAGGGATCATTATTTCTTCTTTGTTCACCTCTCTCCTTGTCACATTGCTTTGGAATATGTGATCTATTTAATAAAAACAAAAGTTGTTCACCCTCCTCCCCCTCTCAATAATTTCTAAAAGAAAAACTGTAATGTAACTTTAGCTAAATCTTATATTATCATTTTTTTAAAAAATTAAGTTATAACTTTAAAGGTTATCTATTAGATTCAAAATTATATATATATATATATATTTTAAAAAAAATTTAAAATAACAAACTTAAGCTAAATCTTACAGATAAAATATGGGATGATAATATAAAAGATATTTATATATAATTTTTTAAAAATAATTTATAATTTTATAGGTTTGGTATTAAATTTAAAATCATGAAGAGGTATTTTGATGGATAATATTTGTTTTTTACGGATTTAACGAGTTGCCAATTTCTTATAAAAAATATATATGGATCACCCAGTTACCTAATCTCATATATATATATATATATATATATATATATATATATGAGAAAGTTTTATATAAACTTAATTCGTTACGTCATTTGTGGTCTGACCAATTAAAACACAATAATTCAGTTGATGATTTGACACCTCCTAAATGTTAATTGACATATGAATAAAATTAAAAGGTTTAATAAGATTTACCTATTTATTATTTGTGCAATTTTAATTAATGGATTTATTTATTTTAAGAAAAAAAAAATGAAAATTACAAGCAGCCAACTAGAATTAATGTTCATTGAGATATTGTATTTTAATTGGTCAGACTATGAATGACATGATAAATCAAGTTCACACAAGAATTCCTCTATATATAGATGTTAAAAGGAGAGGGGGGAGGGGGACTCATTTTTAAAATTGTTTTATTAACGGGAGGTGAACTTATAAAAGACTTCACCTTTTGGCTTTAAATATATTGATTACCTTACAAAGGTTCCATTTTAATAATATTTAAAAGAAGATTGTAAAATAATCAATCGTTTTTTTTACAATAAAATTAATTTATAATTTTAAAGGTTTGCTACCAAAATTAAAATTATAATAATTTTCTAAAGAAAAATTGTGAAGTTTAAAATTATGAATATGTATTTTGATCAATAATATTTATTTTCCTTTCTATTGAATGTATTGCTATTTTTTGTTAAATAAGATATGGGTTACCGTATTAATGAGGTATTTTCCCCTGCTTTGCACGAACCAGTGACTCTACCTAACATTTTTTTAGAGAAAAAAGACCACTTTAGTAAGGAGATACAACTTTACAACCCTTTACTTATTTTGTTAGAAGCTTATTTTTAGAGAGGTTTTGTATTATATTGTTTTGGTTCTTATGATGCCCAAAGCAGTTGTTGAAGTAGTAACAAGTTGTTGAAGAACCAATGCGTTGTAATCATCACATTGTTTATAAATTGTTTATTATTGGGATAAACGTTCAAGGTTACTTTGATGCATTTATACCCAACCGATGGTTTTTGTTTAATTATGATAGATATACCATCCTTTATTTTCTGTTTATTAAGAGAAGCTCAACAATATATGGTAAATCCTTTAGCAATACCAAAGCAAGTAAGACTACAACTCTATCATCCTAATTCATCATATGACCTATTGTTCTGTTTGCTGTTGTTGTTGGGGTTTTTTTTTGTTATTTTGGCCGCATGTATGTGATGGTGTATGTGCTAATTTATTTAATAAAGCCACCAAATTTGTTCAGGAGCGGGATTCCTCAATCTCAACCCCTTCTACATTATGGCCTAACAGATATTGATGTTGGGTATCCAAATGCAACAAAAGGATTGAGGGTGATCCTTGCCATTAAGAATTATTAAATATAATCTTAAAAATGCATAATCATGATGTATTAAGATTATGAGCAGTTATACTTAATATCCAACAATGTATGCCATATCATAGTATTTTGGACATTCATGTTTTTTAATCTTTTTTTAACAATGAAGCATGAAAATCAAAGCCGTCCTTATTTATAAAACAAAAGTAAATTTAGAAATTCCAAATTTCTATAATATAACTTTATTGAATAGTTTTTGTGTAAAAAAAAAAATCAAGCAGGCCTCATTTAGAAAATGGATTTGCAACACATTAAGTTTAAATTGCGTTGTTGTGTTTTTTTACAAATAAAATCATTAAAATTTTAGAGTGCGAGCTACTCTATTTATAAGATGTGAAAATGTAATGCATTTTATGTAAAATCTAATTGTCAAAAGGAAAAAAGGTTAAAAAAATTGGGAATTAAAAATGTGGAACTCCTAAGAGTATTATTATGGGGCATTCTACAAGAGTGAAAACTGAAAAGTCTACTAAATGAACTAAACATAGCACCAACAATGGTAATTCTTTTTTGTCAATTTTCTTTCTTTATTTTCTTGATGTTTCTCATTGGGCTATGTTTTTTTTTGGCATGTTGTTAGTCAAATTGATATATATGTGTGCGCGCGCGCGCGCGCGCCATTACCAGCAGTGGCTCATGCAAGCTTGCTTTGCTTGGATATGTGAGCTTCTTGACTAAAAAGCTGTGAAATAGGGATGCCAATTTCCTCTTCAGCCCTGTCGCTATAGGCCTCTTGTAAAAGAATTAAAGTAGATATAATCAGTTTAATAAGTGCTGATATGACAATGTAGGATGAAGTGCAAGGTCGAAATATGAATCTTGTCATCATAATATGCAAACTGGGGTTTTGCAATAAATTGTGTCACTATCAACCTATTGAATGGATATTCAATACTATACTATTGGACTAGTTTGATGAAAAATTCTTTCCCTTCACAATCACTTTGCTCACCGGAAAAGAGTAAGGCTTCCCTTCTTATTATAAAAAACAATGGATCAATTAGAGGTAATGGATTTTGATGGTGCATATTATTGTGAAATTGGTAAACAACTCAAAGTTAGGAAGTGAGTTGCATAACATCCAATGTTCAATTAGTATGTGAAAAATGACTTTTAAATATTGGTACCAATTAATTTTTTATTATATTTTTGGTGGTGCAATTGGCAACATTTTTTAAGGGAACAAAGTTGAATACTTCATTAAGGATTGTGAAATCTACTTGCTTGAAATGTGGCCTTACGAAATCTGATCTTCCAAGAGTGTGTAGTCACTTTATATTTGTCATTGTTCTCCAGCACTTCATAATTTTCCACATGGTATACACCTCCCTCCTTAATCTCTTTTATGTCATGTTCCAATAATATTTATTGTGTTGCAAAACCCTCAATATGTGTCTCTGCAAGTATTACAAAAATTACCACTAATAATAATGTGTTAAGCACCGAAAGGAATGGTGGAAAGGCCCTATGTATGTACTTAGTCATATGCCAAAATGATGTCAACCTCCAAAGGAACATATAGTGTGGTGTTCTTATAGGAAAAAAAACTTTGTAAGAGGCATGTGGCAATAACCCATATATTCTTATAGTAATCAATTTCACAAATTTTAATATGGTCAATAGTGGTCATTTTGTAATGTAGAAGGTTCATTTTGCAATGCAAATGTACAATCTATAATGTTGTTTCAGCTAGAATTAATTAAATGAGTAGGGAGTGTGGTTAGTTATGGTCACATATGCAAATGTAGCCACTTATAAGGAATTGCATGTAAGTATTAATAATAACCAAATTTAATTTGAATTAATTATTATTAAATGGCAATTTTTTTAATGAATGCAAAAGGTGTAACTTGGAGCATGTGAAAGGTATTTGAATTGCATGATGCTACATTGTATGAGCACGTGAAGGGTATAGCTCAAGGAATGCGGCTACATTTGGCATTAATTGGGTGTAAGGGTTAATAATTTGAAGTGTAGGGGTTTTGGGGGTAAAAATAATTAGGAGGTTACATTTTTTTTAATTTACATAAAAAAGAAATTAACAATAAAAGAGGAGAAACATCAATGGTGTTAGCCATTAACATCCAAACCGAATTAACAATAAAGAAAGAGCAGCAGATTAGAGTAAGAAAGTAAAAGATTTACTTGATCTTATACTGTGGGCTTTTTTTTTTTTTTTTGAAATCTTGACATTAAAATTCCAACATAAGGTTTTGATAGAAATCTAACACATGAATAAAGGGGAATAATATACATCATAAATATATAGTTAACTTTAAGAGGAAAATTAAATTTTGTAAACTAATTAAAAATTAAGTGACTTTTCATTTTCTGATCAATTTATAATTAGCACTTAAGTGGCTTTATTTTTTGCAAGCATATAAAAGGTATGTAGTTTAGTAGTAAATGTACTTACTTCACATTAACATTTACTCGTTAATAGATAATATTTAAGTGTTTCTTCATTTTCTAAACGATTAATAATTAACATTCAAATAGTTTTTATCATCCCAAGCTATCTTTCTATAGTTTACTAAAAAAATTTAACATTTTTTAAAAAATATTTTAGTTTATCTAAAACTTGAATAGCCTCTCTCTCTTTTTTTTTTTTCACACTTTGGTTAGTTTTGGGAGGTGGTTTTTTCACTAATGCTACAAGCTTTTACTTGGACTTTTATTTTTTGACCGATTTATAATTAACATCTAAATGACTACATTTGAGTATTAAAAGCACTTACTCCATATTAACATTCAATATTTCATAGATAATATTCAAATTTCTTTTCATAGCCCAAAGAATTCACAATTAACACTGAAGGTTACAAGGGGAACAATATACAACGCCAATATATAGTTAACTTTAAAAGGAAAATCAAATTTTGTCAACACAGTTAAATAATTTACTAAAAAAAATTATACGTTGACCAGTCAGTTTCTATGGTTACTAGAAGCCTTTTAAGGATATAATAGATATATTGATCCCTTTTAAATAGGAGATGGTGATTGGTGCATAGAGGTGAGAGAGGGGCAAAGGAGACAAAGTAAGAGAGTGAGGTGAACACATTTTATTTAAAAAAATTACGTATTTCAAGACAACGTTAGTAGGGGAGAGGATTCAGTTTTCCTAACTTTTTTAATCTCGACTGTTCATATTTAATTTTTTTAAATAATAATTTTTACATAAAAAATTAATTTTTTTATAACGTGATAGTTAAAAAATTATCTTTATTTTAAATTCTAAACTCATTGATATACTTTTTTTTAAAAAACATAATAAAATAAAAAAATTAAATCTGAACTGTCCAAATGGAGGAAAAGCTCATAGTAAATTGTTCTTGCAAGAATGATTTCTTTACCATTTGAAAATTGTCCTTGTCAAGTTATCATAGTAAATTTTCCATATTATGCAAATATGATTTTGTAAAATATTAAGGGAAAATTTCAAAAAAATACCATTAAAATGGTAAAAAGATAATTTAATGCGGTGAAATTTGAAAAATTCACGTGAGTCCTTTGTATGAATCTTAAAAATTTTATGAAATAACGTAAACGCCTCTGAATTTTCACAACTTTAGTATTTATATTCACGACATGAGTATTTATAATAACAGCTTGAAATACATTACCTAAATTCTTATGGAGGTGTTAATATAGATACTCATACTGTAAATATAGATAATAAAACTGTGAAAATCCAGAGGCATTTAAGCAATTTTTCAAAATTTTTAAGATTCTAAAAATTTCAGATTCCTACAAAGGACTGATATGGGATTTTCAGATTTTACCGCATTGAATTGTCTTTTTACTATTTCAATGGTATTTTTTTGGGCTTTTCCCAAATATTAAATCTCAAATTTTCAATTCAATCCAAAATTAGAGATGAGATGAGAAGGAGAAAAGGGGTAAAAATTCTTGTATTTAGTTTTTTTAATGAATTTGTTTTAGTTGTTAACTAGGGCGAGGTGTTATAAATTAGCTCTCAACAAAATCACAGGGAAATCAAACCAACTCTTGATTTTTGTTTCCTCAAGAAAAATGACGACCGGATCCCAAGTAATAGAAATGTGAAAAATACCATTGTACTTTTTTTTAAAAAAAAAAATTAAAACTGGCTGCTCAAATACTTATTAATAGCTTCTCATTCATTTGTTAGTGTTCGCTCATGCACTTGTCAACCGCTCTTGCTGATTAAATGGACTTGTTTAGCTTCCTCCCACCTTTGTTTACTAGTACATCCCAATAAGGATAAAAATAACCATATTTTAATTATGATGACAATATGTGATATGTCTAAATAAATATATTTAATCAACAACCCATTAACAAGTATATGAGTACCTATTGATAAGTTCATTTGAACTATCTGGGATAAAAGCACCAACATTTGAATATGACATTATGTGCATTTAAATGAACAAAATAACCATATTTTAATAATGAGAACATGATGTGATATGTCTATACAAGTATATTTAATCAGCAGCTATTAACAGGAGTGTAAACAACTAAACATCAAATGATAAGTGCGTGACCAACTATTGGCAAGTGCGTGGGTAGCTATTGACAAGCACGTTTGAATTCTTTGGGATTAAAACATCAACATTTGTTGTATGACATTATGTGCATTTAAATAATAAAACTAACCATATGTTAATTGCGATAGCAATATGTGATATGTTTAAACAAGTCTAAATTTTAACGGTTGTTGATAAGGTGAGAATCTAATGACAAGAAGATGAACATCCATTTTAAATGTAAGAGTGTAGAATGGTATTATAATTAAGGGTAAATGTTAAAAATATACATGTGATTTTTTTTAAAAAATTGGGCCCAACATTATATGCTTTTTTTTTGTGTAAAAGTGACCATGTGGCTACAGAAGGGCAAAAATACTCATTGATTGTTAAATTTGACTTTTTTTCACTTTTAAGATTTATGTGGATGATGATTTAGTTAAAGTTTCAGCTTAGATAACAATAGATAAAAAAAATAAAAAAAATTCCACATCTATCCATTGATATTTATTTATTATTTTAAAGAAATAAAAAAATGGCTAACTTGTTTGAGGCTGTATATAGAGAACTGTCACATCAAATTGATTTATAAATGATACTGTAAATGGATATTAATAGGTGGATGTTGATTGTTTTTATTATTTTTTTCTTTTTATCCACTACTACTTAAGCTGAAAATCTAGTTGAATCATCACTCACATAAGACTTAAAAATAAAAAAGTCAAACTTATGATCAATGAGTATTTTTTGTTCCACTTCTGTAACCATATAGTTACCTTTGCACACAAAAAAAGCACGTGGTGTCGGGCGCAATTTTAGAAAAATCATATGTATATTTTTACACTTTTACCCTATAATTAATATCACCCAAGTGTAATGGGACTTCTTTGCAATTTGATAATTCTAAAGAACTTGCTTGTAATTATTTGTCTTATTAGAATCTGCTTGTCATTTTCCGTGTTTTTCCATTTTTGGGTACAACCCTTTTTTTTGGTTGTTTGATATGTTTCGGTGTGTCTGTATGGGATATACATTGTTATTCCAACGGGCCTCAGAGCCCACGATCTACTTGGAAGGGCTTGGCGGTGAAGGTGAGGGGTGTCTTCACTTCCCTTCTCATCCACTTCCTTCCATTTCTCATATCAATCATCTTAACCCTTAGATTAATAATATGAGTAGTCTATATTTAACGTTTTATAAAATATTTTTAAAATACTTATTTACTATCATTTTATCTATAATAGTGGTTGTTAAAATTGAGTGTTGAGTTTGGTTGTTTATTTTTTTTTAAAAATAATTTATCATTTTGTCAATAATTTTTTTAAAATGTTAAATCATAACCATTTAAATTTTAATCTAGTGGTTGATATGAGAAGTGGAGGGAAGTGGATAGGAAGGGAAATGGAGACACCCTTGCCCCATAGTATCACATTTAACTTGTACACAAGGGATGGGGAAATTGTCTGATTTCATCTATGTTTCCAGTGGCCTTTTGTTGTGAGAGTGAGCCTACATACTCCTCTTAGCCCATTTACTAGTCCACTATCACTTTTTATTACTTGGATCCCATGATGCTATGTAATTTTAGACTTCTCCTTTGATGCACCTACACATTATTTACAACAAGTGACTAGATGGGTTTGGTTTTGAGTAAGAAGATAGTAGTGATGATCACTTGATAGGGTTGGCTGGAGTTAGACGATGGCATAATAAAGCAAAGTAGTGGAAGAATAATTGTAACATCCCACTTTTCGGCCCTTCTCCGTCCTTAAAGTAGCCCTTGGAACCACTTTATACATCCACATAATAGAAAGTGGAGAGGGAAATTTTTTTGCAAAATAGTCAAATGTGGAGCATCATATCATTAATACATAGAGGCATACACACAAGCATCCAAAATACATGTATCAAATGTCGGGAAAAAAAATACATGTATCAAATGTACTGTACATATACATGCTAGAAATTAGGTAGTAAAACTATCTAAACTCTTTCCCTTCCTTTGCCTTATGTAGAGCTTTCACTTGCATTGTGGGGAGGGTCAGATTTTTGGGGAAACTTTAGTAGCAGAATCTAAAACCAGTAACAATATAATGCAATGCATGTCATGCTATATGCAATGCTTGTACTACTCCTCTAATGCCGTCTCTCGGCACTTACCGTATATAGGAGCATGCACGTGACTCTACCTTTATCACATAGCTAAGGCATATAAACAGAGAGCCATATATCTCATATATATCATGTTCGCTCAACCAGAACACGATATATAGGTAATCAACACACAGCAGACAAGCAAAGTAATACACAGCAGACAAGCAAAGTAATACAAGTTAAGGTTAGAGATTCTAACTACCATATACTCCTTACATGGTGTACAAATCTGTTTCATTGTTTCTAGCGCCACTGGATTACTGGTATGCCTCTCTGTTACACCTATATAGACCACAATAAATCTTGTTACCATATGCCCCTTAGCAATATACTACCATCCTTCCTTTCATGTATCCCCTCAAGTCCTGGTTCTCTACTACCTGGATCGGGTCCTTCCCTTTCCTGTACCATACCCATCCACTACCTGC
The DNA here is from genome assembly GCA_037177275.1 of Acacia concinna. Taxonomy (NCBI): domain Eukaryota; kingdom Viridiplantae; phylum Streptophyta; class Magnoliopsida; order Fabales; family Fabaceae; genus Acacia; species Acacia concinna. The sequence continues at coordinate 4,389,779 of JBAGKO010000014.1, forward strand.
ATCCCTTAATTGACCACTCTGTATCGACCATCGAGCATCAGTCCTTACTGCTGGTTCGTCTCTCTTGCCTAAGCTAGGTAGTTGGTCAGCATCTCTCCTTATATGTGTTCATCGTACTGCTTAGCCCTGACAGTTGAGCAGCTTCTCCCCTTTAGCAATCCTTATCTGGTCTAGGATATTTGGACATCATCTCTCCCTAAGAAATGCTATTCTAGTCTGAGATATCTGGACAGAACCTCCCCTTAAGAAAGGCTATTTTATTTTGAACAATTGAACATAATCTTCCTTAGATATCCTCGTCTAGGCCTGCTCAATTGGGTAGTACCTCCCTCTAATACTACTAAAATAATTGTTGAAAAATAAAGGAATTGAAAAGAGAGAGAAAGCCTATAAAATTATTTGGGGTAGATATTGAAAGTGCTCATCCAACCATGAAAATTGGCGCGAAAAGTGTACCATAACATTAGAAGATGTATCCATACAATCGGGTCTTCCATGTGTAGGGTTCAATGTTATTGGGGATACTGACCTAGATTGGTTCAGTCTTTGCGAGGTCCTGTTTGATATTAGACCACCTCAAGATAAATTACGCAGCCAACGATTAAAAATAAGTTGGTTGAATGAGCACTTTCAGTATCTACCCCCAAATGCCAATGATGATCAGGTACATCAATTTATGCGTGCCAACATACTCAGATTGATAGGTAGATTCTTGATGCCAGATCGATCAAGAAACTTCGTTTA
>JBAGKO010000014.1:4411539-4427169 GCA_037177275.1 Acacia concinna
CTTGCTCTGGGATCTTTCCCAATAAAATGTCGACAACATGTTTATACGTGTACACGAAAATAAGATTACTTTATTTTGTACTTTGACACATCAGTGCCAAAAATATACAGCAGAAAATAAGAAAAAGGAAATTAATACTCATAGTTGTAATTTTTTTTAAAAAAAAGATTCAGTTGATAATGACATGACTTATCCAACAAACAGTGAGTTTAAAACCCATTGTCAATATAAGAACCTGAGGAGCCCCAAGACCTCTGTAATTACTCTTTGAGACATGATCTAATCCTTATTAGAATATGTCTCACATTGAATAAGTAAATATTGAATTAAATGTATATAAAATATTAAGATGTGTGGTATGTCCTATAAATTGATTTTAAGTCATTTTGATAGAAAGACAATATTAATCAACACTCATATAAATAATTCAACAATATATGATGATGAGTCTGTGACTCGACTGACCTTTGTCACTTAACACTTTACTACTATCCATTGATTCGATAAGATCTATATATATGTACGTGGACAAAAGCATATAAATAAGATAAAATAGATGATAAAATACTCACAGCTCTGTCATTCGATTAGAACAAGTGAGAAGGGCCAAGACTGCCCAGTAAGTATAGAATTCTCTTGGGGCAGCATACAGAGTTGGGACATCTTTAGGGCCAAGAGTCTTATCAGATATCTTCTTTTCTAAAGTTGAAACACCCTCAATGAGTTTGAAAGTGATATCCACCAAATTGGTTATGAGATCTAAGTTACTTTTGGTTGACTTGGCTTCTTCAAAACCAAGCCTGAAAATGTGGAGTTCAAGAGCTTTTTCCTTGGTAGATTCCGTAATTTTGCCAAAGTCCAAAGCAAATGCTGAGAAAGCTATCACTGCTTTTGCGTCCCACGTGTAATTTCTAAGCTTTTCGAGAATTCTGACTACTGTTTCGTGTGCTGTAGATCGGCTAAAAGGCTTGCATGTCATCTATAAAACAAAATTATGTTAGAATCGGATTCGATTGGTGCCATCGGATCTGAACCATTATAATCTAATTTACATGGTTCAGATTTAATTTTTTCATTTTTATTTTTTTAGAAAATCATTTTAATGAGTGTAGAATCCAAAATAAAGATAATTTCTTAAGTACTACTTTGTGATTTTTTTTTTGTATAATAGTCATTATATGCAGGCAACAACGTACATTTGCTCCTTTAACTTTAATTTATACAATATTTCTGTTGTTTTTTTTTTTACTTTATCAATTATCTTTTCATTCTTTCAACCACAAGACCGTTAGTCTTGAATACTATTTTTTGCGTCAATCATTATTATTTTTTGAGATTATACTCAATATATGCCAGCAATTAAGTTGTCAACAAATCTTAAATTTCAATATCAACATTTCGATACACTATAAAATTAAGGGATCAAAATCAAACATTGTGTACGTAAAGTTAAAAGAACTAGAAATGTGCTTTTGTCCTTTTCTGAAATATGAATAGAACAAGGAAATGAAAAATGACCTGAAAAGCAATTTCTTTGAGGGTACTGAAAGGTGGCATGAAACTGGACTGTGGAACCAGCTTGTCTTCCACTAATTCAACAGCTTGGGGACGCTGTCCAAGAAGAGAAATATGGTTATAGTTAATAAATAAACAGAATATATGCTTAAGAAAATGGTAGATAAGGTAATGCTAGCTCCGGTGTTTAATATAAAATTTTATTGGTAATGCAATTTAAACTATGGACAATATCTTATATTGAAGACCTGAATATAAGATTTCATTCGTAGTGCAACTTATAATACTAAAGATATCTTATATTAAGGACCAGACAAAGTAATGTACTCCTCTTGTATAGAGTTTAGATAACTAATTTACAAATATTAAGAAAATTAATCTGGCTAGTTATTTATAACAAATGGTATACCTTGAGATTGAGGGAGTTGCCAATGTGAGTGGAGCTCTTGACAATGTTGGAGACAACATTGTAAAGATAGTCAACATCATGCTTAGGGGCTTGCGAGTCATGGATTCCTATGATGTGGTTGGAGATGACTTCATCAGGTACAGTAAAAGGGTCGATCTGCATATCCACAGGGGAAGGTATCTTCTCGGTGAACGACATGTCGTATATGATATGAATGAAGAAGAATATAGGAAGAGAAAAGAAGTTGTGCTCTTGGTTTGCCACTCCTTGTTGCTTCTCATGGCGTATTTATAGCCCATAAATGGCATGTGGTTGAATTATAAATAATAATAAATAAAGGATTATATAATAAGAATAGAATGTGAACATTTGGAAGTGACCCGATCCTCTGATTCTTTTTTTTTTTTGGGGGCCCACCGCCCCCGCCCCCGCCCCCGCCCCGAGGAGGGGGGGGTGTGGGGCGGCGCAGAGTAATCAGACACTTTTGATGGAAGCATGGATATGGTTTGTATTAATTACCTAGGCTACTTGGTTTAAGAAATGGACTAGATAGGTTGGCAAAAAAAAAAAAAAAAAAGCAGAGAAGAAGAAGAAGAAAGAAATGGACCAGAAGGTAGACCACAAAGTGTGTTAGTTTGAGTTCAAATCCCACTTTGTTAGTTTCTTAAATTTTAATAACTATTATAATTCTATTTATTTTTAGAAAAAAGTATTATTATAATTCAAAATTAATAATTATATAAATAAATAAATAAAATTAAAATTAAAATTAAATAATATAAATAAATGTTTAATTAAAAATTTTGAAGAATATTAAATTAATTCATAAAAAAATAATGTTCAAAATAAAAGATCGCGATAATTGATATTTTATAAAATATTAGTATTTATATTATAATATTAAATAAGATTATAAATAATAATATTATATTTTATATTTTTAGAAGAATAATATTAATATTTATTGAATAAATAAAAAAGTAAAGGGATATAATGAAAAACATTTGAAACTATATAAGCACCTAATAAAAAAGAAAAAACCTACGAAAACCTGATAAAAAACAAGTGAAAGTATAAAGATCTAATAAAAAGAAGAAAAAAACACTTTGAACATTTAATTAAAAATTGATTCAAACTATAAGGACTTTCTGATTTATTATCCCTGTCATAAATAATGTAATAATTTCTTCGCTCCGGGAATAAGGGACTGATGCCATTTGGATCCGCATCCACAAGTACAAAAACTATGCAAGTCTTATTAATTAACCAATGTTGGAACATTTTTTATTATTATTATTATTATTGTTGTTGTTGTTGTTGTTTTCTTCTTCTTGCCAGAAAGTGTCGCATCGTTTATTAAAATAGTAGTATGCGCAGTAATTTACAAAAACTATTCAAGTCTTATTAATTGTACAGTAAGTTTTTTCATTTTTAATAATCACGTGAGGAAGCGTGATATGTAAAACAACAAAGAAAGTAACCAGATCCTTTGGATGGAACTATGATGGTTTGTATTATTTATCTTGGGATGTGAATTTGAGTTCACATCCCACCTTGTTTAAGTTGATCTCTGAAGAGAGGCATCATGATCTGATTGGGTGGATTAGTGGGTTGCTTAAATACTTTATAATATAGTTAAAAAATGCATAAGCTACTGTCGGATGACTCAAAGGTTATAAAAAAAAAAAAGTTTTGTATTATTTTACCATGTAAGGAAGATATGAATTTAATGAAGAGAATCTTATTATGTTTTTTTTTTTTGGCCAAAGAGAATCCTTGGACAAATTATATACGAAGACCTAGTCATTTAGTCTATGCGACCCAAGATGAAAAATAAGCTAGTAATATTATGATAATTTTTCTGATTTTAATTATAAGATTTAATTATAAATTTGATTTGATCCTAAATATAAGACTCCTATCCACATTATCTCTTATATTTAATCAATTTTTTTCAAGCTATCCTTGCCAATACTCCCTTATCTATTTGTAGTTATTAGGACTAGAAAGTAATTTTGGAAGATCGTGTCATGTGATAACAATTAATTAATTTAACTAATATCGTTAATCATTCTAAAAATATCAACGAGGTCTTATAATTAGAATCGAATGAAGTATTTAATACTACAGTATAACAGCTGCTGATCCTGACAAATTAAATTAGCAATTATCCACTCTTTTAACCTAGTTTACAATTTTTTTTGGATGGTACCTAGTTTACAATTTTGTTACAGGTTAAAAAAGGTTCTACTGTAAGGGACCAATTAATTAAAACAGATTCGCGAGAACTTTGTTAAACTTGTAACAATTGTAGAGTTGGTGAAAATAGTGGATAATCACAAACGTATTATGGTTAATACCTACTAGTATTCTGTTGTACTTATAATCCCTAATATATTAAGGTTGAATATCTTTTGCGGGAATCAAAATTCGGTGGGATGAATTCCATCTTAACCAGTTTGGCTAAAAATTGCCTAGGTGGCAGCTTGTAGTCTGTAGAGGCGGCATGTTCCGATCCTTCTTTTTTTTAAATTAAAAAAAGGCACAACGTGATTAAAGCACGATATTCAGAAATTTTAAATTGCTTCCATTTGAAATTTGCTGATCTGGGAGGAAAGCTTAATAGAATTTTGCCTCTAAAATTAGGGAACATTTCATATAAGGACCATTGTAGCAAATTATTTCCCAATAGTTGCCGATGAAATCTGAAAAGTTAATTTGTGAGGATTTAAAGGACAAACAGCATGATTTACAAGTGGTGAATACGTCATGAACAAGTCGAATAATCTTACAATAAGCTGAATAGTCCCTTGAACAAGTGAAATTAATTTCTTAACAACAACATAGTGAAGTATGATCAAATAAAATTATATTTGCAAGTGGCAAATACATATCATGAGCAAGTGTAAAAGTTCTATGAACAAGTGAAATTCCACTTTTTCACCAAGTACCAACCTAAAATTGTTTAAGAAACATTTCACTTGTTGATGATATGTTTGCCACTTGCAAATAGAATTTAACTTGGTCATTCTCCAATGTGCTTTTGTTTAAAAAATAAATTTATCTTGTTTATTTGACTATTCCACTTGTTCATCATATGTTTGCCACTTGCAAATGGAATTTGACTTGAGTATGCTCCAATTTAATTATGTCAAGAAATTAATTCCACTGTACATAGGATTATTTTTCACTTGATGTGCTGGCCACATGCAAATCATGTTGCTTCCCCTTTATTTAAGAAATGGTTGTTTTTGTACTTTTATTTAAGAAATAATTGTTTAAAAAACAAATTTCACTTGTTTATATTACTATTCCACTTGTTCATGATATATTTGCCACTTGTAAATGGAATTTGACATGATTAGGCTCCAATTTAATTCTGTCAAGAAATTAACTCCACTTGTGCATATGATTATTCCACTTGATGTGTTGGCCACTTGCAAATCATTTTGCTTCCCCTTTATTTAAGACATGGTTGTTTTTGTATTTTGACTTAAGAAATGGTTGTTTAAAAAATACATTTTACTTGTTTATATGATATTCCACTTGTTCATGATATATTTGCCACTTGTAAATGGAATTTGACTTGATTATGCTCCAATTTAATTCTGTCAAGAAATTAACTCCACTTGTACATAGGATTATTCCACTTCTTGTGTTGGCCACTTGTAAATCATGTTGCTTCCCCTTTATTTAAGAAATGGTTGTTTAAAAAATAAATTTCACTTGTTTATATGACTATTTCAATTGTTCATGATATATTTGCCCCTTGCAAATGGAATTTGACTTGATTATGCTCCAATTTAATTCTGTCAAGAAATTAATTCCACTTGTGCATATGATTATTCCGCTTGATGTGTTGGCCACTTGCAAATCATGTTGCTTCCCCTTTATTTAAGACATGGTTGTTTTTGTATTTTTACTTGATAAATTAATTCCACTGCAGCCATACGGGATTGCAGTGAAATTTCATATTTCATTGCGAGCTAATGGCAATTAATTTGTACATGGGTCCTTATCTGAAATTTTCCCTTCAAACTATTGTGTCTTGAAGAGAATCAATAAACTATAATTTAATTAACTAACAATATCAACTGCTCGTTGAAATAATTTGAATATGTCACAGAAAGATCGTTTTTCTTTATGATAAAGCACATGATGATATTCGTGGTGTTTGAAAAATATTTTGCTACAGCAGTGGGATATTCCCACGTAGTATTCACGAAGTGTAAAAAAGAAGAAGAAGAAGATGACTTAATTAGCGCGTAAGATCTGAAGGACACGTTACACGGATTCATCCCTTGGCTTGATTATACATGTGCATTCTGACAAAGAAGTTTAATTCATCGACAGTCAATTTACTGAAAAATGGACAAAGTTAAGTAAGCAAGTTATATATTAATTTCATGAAAAGTTTATTTATTACGAATTACTTTATTTCATAAAAAATAGTTTAAGATAAGGTTCGGGTATATAAATCTCATATAATATAAAACAATTATACCACTTGCATTTAGTATAGGATCTTGTTTGGATGTAGTAAGAACAAAATTTTATATTAGGGACTAGAAATAATAATACACACATAAACACAATAAAAAAGGGTTAAAGCCATTTTTGTTCAGAAAGTGTCCACTAAGAGCCAATTTGTCTCAAAAGTGTCCAATCTAGAGCAATTTTGTTATGATTGTTATCTCTGATAGACTCAACCTTTAGTTAATCTAATATATTGAGCTAGCAGTCTATATGTATACTATCAAAGAATTTAATTAATAAGAGAAGATGCAAAAATACTCATCACCTACATAAATCACATGTGCGTCTCACACCATATATAATAACTAGGTGTAAATATACTTATGATCGTTACAAAGTGAGGTAAAAAAGTCAGGAGCGTTAAATTGGGCTAAAAGTTTTTTGTCCTTAGTAGTGGGCTTGCTTTTTTGTACATGTATGTGTCATCCACGTTGGCTATTTGACCACAAGACTTCGACAGCATGAGTTGAGTAGGATGAATTTCATACTTTTTTTATATCCATATGATGAATTTGAGGACTTAAAATTGAAAAAAGGGAGAATATAAAAAAATCGATTTAAGGTTCGATGAAACAAGATATAAAAGTGAGTAAAGTGGTAAGCGTAGGGTTTCTATTGGCGAGATTACGAAGCTTCAACGCCAAAGAGAGGGATGGAGTTAAATCTGACAAAAGCAAGGAAGAGAACTAGAGTTTTGAAGTAAGACAACAGCCATCCTACAAAAAAATAATTCATGTAGCGCTTTTTTTAATTAATGTGGTGCTTGAAAAGCCGGACATATCTTGGCACCACACCAAAGCACCATAGGAATTTAATTTTTTTTTTTTAAAAAAAGTGACTTTAGGTAGTACTTCCTCAAAGTGAGTGTTTCACTTTAGGTGGAGCTTCCTAATTGATTTTTTTACCTAAAACAAATCCTTCAAAACCGTATTTCTTTTTTGTTTTTTGAGAACTGTATTTACAAAGCAAAAATAAATATACAAATAAATTAAACCTTAATAAAATGTAATTCATCAAATATCAAATATGATATTTACGAATACTTACTAATTATTGGAAGTCTAGTAGAAAGTTAAATTCCAACCTAACACAAAACATCAAAAAAATATTAAAATAAAAAACAATCAGTAAGTAAAAATATGAGAACAACTCATACAAGATACCAGGAAGAAACAAAAAACAAAAGAAACAAATGCGGATGTGCTCGGCATACCTTTTTAGTGCAGACCAATAGATGGAAAAATGCTAGTTGACTCCAAACTTTAATGGAGGTGGAACTGAGGGATAAAGAAAGAGGGAAGAGAAACAAAGAAGAAACTAAGAGAGAGAGAAAAAAAGAGACAGTTAAAATGCACTACAAAAAACATCAAATTACCCACAGAATTACTGACGGAATTTCAATTTTTAGACGGTATTACAGATAGAATTCCATCGGAAACGAAATTACCAACGCAATCTGTTCCATCGGTAAAAAATACATGGGAAAACAATTTATTGACGGATATTTATTCCGTCAGAAATTACCAACAAAAATTACCGACAGAACATTCGGTCAGAAACTACTGACGAAAAATTCGTGGGTAATTACCCACAAAAATCACCTCGGAGCCCTCTGAATTAATTGTTGAGTTTTGTGACCAAGCCAAGACTCGAACCTTGGACCTCTTACATGCATTGTGATGCCTTTACCAGTTGAACTGCTTTGACCATGTGTTATTTATTCATATAATAATATGTATAACATAACATTTTAAAAATATAATATATATATATATGTGTGTATATAATATTAATTATATTCTCGAAGATAGGGGGATTTTGCTTATAGAATTTTTCTACCTACCTCGGGTAGCCACAGGGTCATCTACTAATCTTTCAGGCATTTCTACCTCTAGCTGGGGTTGTGGTGGTATAGGCGGTGGAGGCTCTCTTACCTCACCTACCATGGCCTTCCTAGCTTGTTCCATGACTATGACTATTACTGCTGCTAGAGCTTGATCTCTATCCTATTCTTATCGAGCTTGCATGGCTCTCATCTCATTCATCATCGCTTGTTGTTTTTCCAAGCGATTGATGATTCTTTAAATCGGATTAGCGGGAGCTTCAAGATCCGTATCTTGTGCTTACTTGGTCCTACTTCTTGTCCTTGGCCTTGCCATTTCTCTTTTCTACAACAAGAAACAAGATCTTAGGCACATAATTGACTACTTTATTTATCAACAGCAGCAGTTACCATACAAAACATAGTTCCATGGTTTACAACATCCTATCTACATAGACAAAACTTATGCTGTCAACCAACTATCCTTATATAGTGCTTCTAACTATCTATGCCTAACGAAATGTGCGCCTAACAAAGTTTTCCAACATCCACAACCAATTCTCAACATTAGTCTTAGGGTCTTAGAGTATCCATGCTATCTGTAGATTCCAAGTCATAGTCTGAGGGAGTACATGAAGAAGGGCCATAACCCAATCTCAGTCCAAAAGATTCGGATCCTCAACACTACGTCATCCTAGAGTATCCTACTTCTTGTAGAAAATCTAGATAGACAACAAGATGCTGATAACAACACTTATCTATTTGTTGGGCCTTTACTTTCATGATAAACCACAGCATCTCCTTGTTGGGAATCTGTACTATATCACTTAGACCGTCGTTAGAGCTTACCTTGGACTTTACTTCTTCTCTAGTATCCTTTGTTGCTAATTGACTCGACCCTTGACTAGACCTTTCATAATCTCAAAGATACCATGAATCCGTGCCCTGGCTGGGTGAGATAACTTACTCTGACCTTGCTGATATGGAATCTTTTGCTTGGCTAGGTCTAGTTCTAAATCTCATCCTTTTTGCCTACAACCTGAACCATATATCTCATCCACACATCTTATGCATACATGCCAAACACATGTAGGCAATAGAACCCAGACAACATAGCACAAACAATAGAGCAATAGGCTTACCAGAACCTTTGCTCTGATACAAAAAATGTAACACATTACTTTCACTTCCTTACCTTTCCTTATAGTGGCTCTTGGAACCACTGTTGTGTCCGTACATCAAAACAATAGAGAAACTTAAAATTTCAACACATACAGAATAGAGAAACAACTTTTCCTTAATAACATAGGTATGAAAACCAGAATCCATAGGATATACTGATCATATTGTATGCGAATACATGCCAAGAAATAGGAAATATAAATCTCTATGTCTAAGGTCATTCTTGTCCTGCCTCTTTCAGAGCTTTCACTTGCGTTATGGAGAGGGTAAGGTTTCTAGAGAAACCTCAGTAGTAGAATCATAACCAGAAACCATGTAATGCAATGTATGTCATGCTAAATGCAATGCATGTACTAACCTCTCTTGTGCCTTATCTCTCGACAAATACTGTGTACCAGGAGCCTGCACGTGACTCAACCCAAATTCAAATAGCCAAGGCATATACAGAGAGTCATACCTCTCATACATACAAGCTAACACAACTAGAACACATCATACAATCATACAAAAATCAGTAGACAAACAAGGCAATACAGGTTAAGGGTAGATATTCTTGCCACCGTATACTCCTTGCACGGTATGAGAGCTCTATTTCACTGTTTCTGGCGTTATTGGATTACTAATTTGCCTCTTTGTAATGTCTATACAGACCAAGATACAGGGCATTACTGTCTACTTCTAATAGGTATACTACAACCCTTCCCTTCTTATACCCCTTAAGGTATTGGTTTTCCATTACCCGGACTGTATCCTTCCCGTACCAGTATACCTCAATAGAATACCCTATACAAACCACCGAGCCTGGGTCCTATATACTGGCCCATGCACACTTCCTAGACTAGGATAGTTGGGCACCATCTCTCCTTAGATGTGCTCAAAAATCAAACCCGTTGGTTGGGCAGCATCTCCCCTTTAGAATCCTTACCTTAGTCCAGGACATTTAGACAACACTTCCCCCTAGGAAATGCCATTTTGGTTTGGGACAGTCGGACAACATCTCTCCTTATGAAATGTTATATTCTGAAAAATTGGGCAGTACTTCCCTTTAGGAAGACTTGTTTTGGCTGAAATAATTGAACAGAACCTCCCCTTAGGTTCATTATCCAGGCTATCCCAATTGGACAGAATCTCCCCTTAAAATTACTCTAAAACTGCTAGAAAAATAAAGGAATTCAAAAGAGGGAGAAGACCAGAACTTACTTATACTGAAGACCAGGCAAGGACCGCTCAAACTTCCTTTGGACATGGCTTTCTTTGAGAACACATAATTTCTAGAGAGAAGAGAGGGTATTTATACTTTTTGTGGAGGGTCAAAATGCAAATATTTTTTGGTCTTTAGGTGTAATTTTTTCCAAACTCAAAATGTGGTCCAATCCAAGCTTGACACTTGTCATCATCTAGAAAGGCTTGGCATGGGCTCCAAGCACATCAAGGGTGGCAATTGTAGTGGGTCCCATGTGGGCCTCACTGAATTTTCTTATATTTTCTAAAATTACCTCTTTTGGCCCGAACTTCAGAAAATTTTAGAAATTTCTGTACTTGTCCAAAAATTCCCAAAATTTACCAAAAATTCTCTAAAATTCCCATAAGGATAATGTAAATATATAGTTTTTTGTGTGCTGAAATGGCTACTTTTCGCCAGTTAATCACCGGTAAAATGGCTTCAACAATTTTTACTGATATCTCTAGACTTTTTCTTCACTTCCAACCAACTTCATAAATTCTCTAAAATAATGTACTAATTTTCTCTAATCCCAGTCTAGAACATTGAGGTCCCTAAATATATGATAATATCAGTTTTTGGCTAAAACCCTCGTCTGATAAAAATTATTAAAATATTCAAAAATTCACTAAAAATTTCCTCAATCTCCAAAAAAATTATCATCATTTTGTAGTGTTCTAGTCACCTTGTAGTATTTACTGAGATTTATGGAAATTTTTGAGGCTTTCAAATCTGTCCGCATTTTGTCTTTAAATTTGGCAGAGTTTTTCATCGTTCCACATAGGTCTTTCCCCAAATTTCACTTCAATTGTTGTGAGATCTCTCAGTCTTCTACAGACAAAGGCCCTTGGTTCATCCTGAATACTTTATCTAGACTTTAAAAAATATCTAGATGTTACAATCTCCAACGATTATCAAATCTATACCAACTATAAAAGGAGAAGCATTCAAAAGTAACGACAACAGCTTGCACGAACACAGTATCAAAGTGACAACCTTCTAACTCCAACATCATATACTCCCTCTTTTTAGTGTTTATGTAATATGCCATTGAGAGAGTTTACATTTTAGTCTCAATCATTATTTATCTATTATTTTGAGAGAATATTTATTGTAAATCATAATCATCGAAGTTATATCCTTATCGGGTGTAAGGGGGAGTAACTCTAAGAGAGTTACAAAGGTTTCACAAGTGCCAGAGTAAACTTGTATGTTTGTAAAGGTTCTCAAGTACCAATGAAACTGGAGGGATTATAGTGACTTCTCCTGTGCCCAAATTAAACAAGAAGATAATGGATTGAAAATCTCAAGTGAAGCTTGAAGACTGGCCGTAGGTCATCATGGATTGGACCAAATCAAGATAAATCACTGTTTGCAATCTCTCTTCCTTTATCTCTAATATTTCTAGCATGTTTAACTTGATTGATTATCTCAATTCTATTGTATTTTATTTGACACCCAATTCACCTCGTCTTAGGTGACCAATTCTAACAGAGGGGAATTTTTATAGGCTGAAAAAGGTGCTTCATAGCCTAAAGTAAGCTCCCCAGGCATAGTATAGCAAGATTGATGCATATTTTAATTAAAAATGGGTTTGCAAAATGTGAGAACAAGCCTACTCTCTACATGATAAAACATGGCACTGACTTCATGATTGTTTGATTATATGTAGATTATATAATTTATATGGGATCAAATATGTGTTTATTAGAAGAATTTAAGGTTGCATGATGAACAAGTTTCATATGACAAATTTAGTCTTGTTTCACTATTTCTCAGGATTAGAAATTATGCAAGATAAAGCTGAAATATTTGTATGTCAAAAGAAATATGCAACAGAATTGTTAAGAAGGTTCAATATGATGAATTGCACTATAAAGGCTACTCCTATGAATCTAAGTCAAAAGTCACAACAAGAAGATAGGGTTGAAAAAGTAAACCAAAAGTTGTACAGAAGTTTAGTTGGGGTTTAATGTAACTAACACACACAAGACTAGATATATCTTTTTAGTTGGTATTGTGTCAATATTCATTTACAATCCATCAAACGGACATTATGGTATGGAAAAATGAATTTTGGGACATATTTCTGGAACAGTTGGTATGGAATCTAATATACTCTTGTCACTCACTTCAAATTGATTGGGTTTAATGATAGTGATTGGGCAACTTTATTAGATGACAAAAGAGCCTGTGTGGAAACATTTTCGGTTCGAGAGTAATCATCAAGTAGATGTAAGAAAAAAGCAAGCTTCTGTGGTACTTCAATAGCAAAGGCAAAGTTTATATATCAACAACCATAATAGCAAGTCAATGTGTTTAGCTTAGAAAAATGCTAAATGATTTGCAGCAATATCAAGAAGAACGATCATAGTTGTTTTCTGATAACAAATCAACTATAGCAATGATAAAAAAAAATCCAATGTTTCATGGAAGAACCAAGCACATAAATATGAGATTTCATTATATCCATGAGTTAGTTGAAAAGGGAGAACTATTTATCAAGTTTTGTAGCATAGAAGTTCAATTTTCATATATTTTGACTAAGGCACTGTCAACTTAGAGGCATGTGTTTCTCATAAGCTTACTTGGAGTATGCAACTTTGAATCAAGGGGAAGTGATGGAAGACTGATTCAAATTCATGTGCAACATATTTCAATAAAAGAATGAGGGAGCATTAAGGGAGTTACTTGAAAAATAGGGATTGTGATGTTAGTGTGTTAATTTCCTAAAATTTAGCATATAAATTATTATTTATTTGTTTTTATTCCCTAAATTATTGTTGCATAAAGTTTATATAAATTTAGTTGTTATTTACCTTATCGATACGCATCAGAAATTCAGTACAACAACAAAAAACTTTCCTCTTCATATATTCTCTCTTGTTTTCTATTTTCTTCCCCCTTTTATTGCTATTTCTCCTCTTAAACCAATAGATTTTTGTGATATTACCCTCATGCATTAATCAAGCCTAATGAACCTAGTCGTTTAGCTTTCAAATTAAACAAGGAAATGCAATCTATAGTGCAACTCTTGGTTGAATTCTCAAGGAGCCTTTAATATCTCTCTAGGTGTAAGAAAGCTTATGAATTAAATTAGGAAAAAATTAATGATGTGTGAAGAGTGATTTTGGAACAAAAGAGCATAACATTCAAGTAAGAAGCTAACTGGTATTAAATCAAATAGTGTTGAATACCAAAATAGACAGAATTTGATTTCAAGAACAATTAAGTAATGGAAATGGATTTTTGTGGTGTTTTGACTTCATTTTCATCACATTGAAAGATTAGACTAGTTCTAGCACAAATTAGCTTAGAAATCATGCTTTAATTGTGAAGAGAGAATTAGTTAATATGAATGAATTTGGTTACCACTATAATCCACTAGATATTTGTCCTAGCTTTGCATCCATAATTCAACCAAGATAGAATTCAAGCTATTTCTATTAAGTATTCATGTAATTACAAAATGAAACTAACTCTTACAAGAATAAACCATAAAAACAAAACAATCGAACCCAATATGCAAATAACAAAGTTCATCACTGTCTTATCTTGAAACTCAAAGCTAACTGAGCTAGAAATTGATCTACAATACAATACCATGCTTCGATCGAAGCTAGACACAACAGAGAAGAAAATTTAGAAGCTCATGAACTTCATCGAAGCTCACAGATTCAAAACAGAAACTTTGCTAGAGTTAGAGCTCTAGCGAGCTTTAAGAGGAGATTTTGTCAAAAACATGTGCTTCTAGCTCCCACTTCCACCCTCTGCTTGCTCGTGGCTTCAAGATGAAGAGAGTAAGTCCAGTATCACCCAAAATGGCGCTCTAAGTCCTAGAAATCAACTCCAAAGATTCTCCCATCTTTCTCACCATTTAGTGCTCTGTCTCAAAGGCTTGTTAAAGCTCAAGGGAAATATTATACATAAGATCCCAAAACTCTAGCACCTTTTTGACTCTAGCCTAAGGAAGTTGTAGACTTTGTGTTTTAGTCCTTCCTTTGCCTATTTTGCATAACTTCTTCTTTTTGCAATTAAGTCCCTTTGGCCCTTTTCTCCTTTTCTTTAATTCTTGAAAAATATCAAAAATATATTTCCAATGAAGCCCTAATTATAAAAGACCAAAGGTGACATTTTTATTACTTTTGAACCCTAAAATGACCAAAATACCCCTAATGCAAAATTAATCATATTTTAATGCTTAAAATGTAATTTAGCCATGGAAATTGTCCTAAAAGTTGCCTAAAATTCCATAACTAATTATGTAAAATTATGACTTATCAAGGCCCTTTCTTAATTAGTCATTTATCAACCAATTTTTGTGATGTTGCTAGTTGATCTTTTGCTTCCCACACAGTGCACTGGAGTGCATGCTCTTTATCAAATGAAAAATTGATCAACATATAACCTAATATGGATGAATATTTTCTGTAAGACAATTATTAATTACTATTGATATTCTTAAGACAATATGAATTATTGTATGTTCACAATAGGAAAAGGGCTATGATAACATAGAGCAACCATGATGAAGACAAACATTAATTAAGTCTTATTTGAGTTATTGTTTTAAGTATCCATCCTCAATTTCTTATAATGGTCAATAGTCTTAGTATTTAAACCTTTTACTATTCATGCATATGCGTGGAATGATTTTATAAAAGCTTTTGAGAAAATAACACTTTGGACCAATTTCTAAATTTTATAGATTAAATTATGGATAACCCTCATAAACTTTGGACCATTCACATATAAATGCTATAACATTTGAAACTTTTCAATGAACCCCTAAATGTTGGATGTGTGGTTAGTTTTGATGATGACAAATATATATGCCTCATATTATTACGAGCAAAAAGTCTGCATTATGTATTTATTGTCTTATATTGACTAACTAGTATGTTGAATGTGAAATATCATGTAGACTAGTCAAGAAGATGATAT
>JBAGKO010000014.1:4490031-4501636 GCA_037177275.1 Acacia concinna
AGAGACTATGCTCCTTCTCAAACATCATAGAACCCTCTTCAAAACTCAATATCCTTAGCATCTGAAGAAGATTTTGGGTAGCCATCATAGTCTAATTTCACGTGCAGTGAAGAACAAACTATCTTGAACTTGAGCCTCAAACTGTCCATGATTTCCTGTACTTGTAGGTTTTCAGGATCCAAGACTGGATACTTCTTAATCAACTCATCCATCTGCTTGATGGCAATTTTAGCCCTCGAAGAGAAGCAGTTCGGGTCGACCCGGATAGCAGAGCTCCAAACATCCACACAGCCCCTGTAGAAGCCAAGCTCTTCACCAACCTCAAAACCAACTTTGAGTCCCACTTGCTTTGCCTCATCCTTGCCAGTGGTTAGACCATCATTGTAACCCTCATCATAGCCTTCCTTAAAATGAGTTTCTTCTAAGTTGAGCAATGAATCGAATATATCATCCATGAATATCGATGTCCAAGAACAATGTTCTCAAACAAACTAGTTTCAACCTTGATCAGTGACAGCTGTCTTGTACCAGAGATGGTGTAGCAGTTTTACAGAGCAGATTAACTTCTAAAGATGCAAAAAAACCCTAGTTTTCAGAAAAATTATTATGCATTTATTTGTTAATATTGACATGTCAGACATTAAATGAGTATTGGCTAATTCATGTGACAATTCAAGATGATCTAACATATACTTGTTATCCTCTTGGCTGATTGTAATAAAATTCGGGAACTTTACAGAACTGAAACCACACTTGAAAAGAGATCTAAATAATTTGGAAGTTGAGCTAAAGCCACCAGGGAGATTAACAAAACCAAAGTGGATTAACTGATTCAAGCTGTCAGCACTTGGAAAGATGTTCAGAAACAAGGGGAAATCCAAGATTAGCCACATTGATTAAAATCAATAATTAACCAACAATGTCTATTCCTCAATTCCATAAGGCTCCTTCCTCAGACATTTCAAGAAACGATTCATAGGCATTCCCAAAGTCTAACACAAAATAAGTAAACTTAAGCATTTAAGTTTCAAATCAACATCTTCTCTTCATTATCGTGGAGTGACAAGTCATCAAAATTCAATCGCATCACGAGATGTAATTTAAAGAATCACACAGTATAATCATCCAAACACATGCAACTTCTTATCTCACAATTGAATTTATCCCATTGTTTAGGCTATAATACATTAATCATAACTAGCTACTAATTTTTGTTTTGATCCCACACTCAAATGTTTTATCAAACACCCATCATTCATAGCAATAGTAATTAATAAAGCAAGTTTCCTTTTCCTGAACTTTGCAATTGAAATTAATAAAACAAGCTTCCTTTTCCTGAACTATCTATAACACATTTAATTTCTCTTTCACACATTTCCTCAAACATCTCAGGGCGTTAAAAATTAGCTCAAAAACAGCACCCTAATTCATAATTACCAACATATAATACATTTATTAGCATCAAGAAAAACTCTTAAAGTTGCATAAATAATTTTTTTAACACAGTTAATATTAGATCCTACTTTGTCGAATAATAAATTCTTAATCTAATAATTTAATCAAATACGATTCTAGCTTCTTTCTTTTCTATTAATCAGCAGCAATCACAGTGAAAGAAAAAGGATTTGAACATACCGTGATGAAAGATAGAAGAAATGGGTGGTTGAATTCCTAAAATTCACTTGAAAAAACGGAGCATGGATAGATCCGAGTTACAGCACCAAGGAGATGAATCTCACCCAGCACACAAGCCTCAATCGTACACGCAAATGCCTCAAAAGAAAAGGAAAACAACAGACTAGGTACTACCCCCCACCACCACGATAACAGATAGCAATGGAGAAAAAAAAAATACCGCAGAGAACGGGAACCAAAAAAAAAAATTGGACAGGAATTATTCTTCTCCTCTTTATTTTTATAATCTTAACAAAACTAATTACATTATTTAATATGTATGTTGTGTTTCATTAAAACATATATTAGTTCATAAGTCAAGCAAGATGATTTAAAAAATAATGATAAATTTTAATATTTTAAAGTAATGTCATTAATTTTCTTAGAATTCTCTAAAAAATGTCAATTGAACCTTATAATTAAGATGCATTTGAATTAGGGTTTTGAGAATAGCTTCTACGTCAGAATAGCTTTTTCAAAATAGCTTATGTGAAAACTTAGGTTTTGGAAAATTGAGTGTTTAGATAATGTTACCAGAATAGTATTTTTCATGATCAAATGACCAAAAAGAACATTTACTTTTGCAATAATTACATATAAGGGTTGTAATGTGATATATATTATTTTTACATTAAAATTTCATAATAAACATGGTAATAAACAGAAAATGAAAATCAATCCCATCAAGGTTCCACAATAATTCTGTTCATAAACATCGCAAGTAACTCATTCCCCACCACAAGAAAAGAAAACATGGTGATAAATAGGATTTACGGACTCATCTCAATAATCAAAAGTCTTTGAGAAAAGCAAAGCAAGGTAAAGAGAATGCTAAGACTCCTATACAAGATTTTGAGCAAGACATGCACAAAATATGGGTGAATTTTAAGCTCAAAAAATCTAGAACACTATTTCATCCAAGACCACAATTAACCAAAAATGGAGACATAAAATCAGACTAAACACAAAGAAGAAACAAGCAATTATGAGTTACCAGCACAATCCTTTTTCATTTCCAAAACAACAGCCGGAAACAATTTTGATTTTTTTTTCCCGTCCTTTTCTCCACTGGACAAGTCTTTTTATAGCAACAAAAATTAAAGGTCCAAATGTAAGACCAATTTAAACCACAAAGACAGTACCAGAGGTGAAGCAAAGCTCTAGAAACAACATATAGAAATCTAGCTAATTCAGACATGAGTTTCCCAGATATAGTCAAAGAAAAAATATAAAAGTATTAAGGGCAATCGGGAAACAGCTAAGAATTAAACAGAAGTACTCACAGCACAAAAACCCAAAAATTACGATAACCCATCGGGTTCGCTCAACAGGGGAAATCACTTTGAAACTAATAGAAAAAACTAATAATTAAGATAACCCATCGGGTTCGCTCAACAGGGGAAATTCCTCTGAAGGAATAAAAGGGAACATAATCTCAGCAATTACGCAGATGAAGATGACAGATACGGAACAAGCATATATCACACAAAAGCATATATAGAGACAGACCTTTTCTCCCAGTTGTTGCAGCTCCAGTCGCCGATCCGATCTCCAAACTTCGCCGCACGCCGTCTCGATCACGGGAGAGGAAACGCGAAGAAAGACAAGCACGGGAAAGAGACCAGGTGAGACGACTTCCAACGGGAAAGAGAAGGGAGAAAAACGGTAACAAATGGATAGGAAGAGAGAGAAAACAATATGGACCTCGTTCAGCCACCCGAAAAGCTACCAAGAATAGCTCATGAAGAAAGCTGGTTTTGGAGGGGAAAGCTGGTTTTGTACTAAGTCACGGTTTAAATTAGTTTTTACGAATTTTAAACTAAATATGTCAATGGAGTTTTATTTCAATTTGTATAAATTTAGATTTTAAAATTGAAAATAAACCGGCGACTTTTGCAAAAAATTGAATGTTTGAATGAATGGTTTTTTTCCAACCCATCTATGGAAACCAACTTTTTTTGAGGGTATGTTTGTCTTGAGGGATGGAGGGCATGAGAAAGATTTTATTTTACTTTATTTGGATGGATAAAAATGAAAAGGATGGGAGAAATTTTAATAATGTAAAAAAAAGTAATCAACAATATAAGAATATAATTAATAAAAAATAAAATAGACACTAATCAATGTAAAAGTTTTTAAAGTGTAACATATAATGGAGAATTAATATTTTTCATGTAATAAAAAAATTTATCAGTAATTTTTAAAATGTGTGTATTAATTTATTTTCCTTATTAAAAATATGTATATAGCAGTAAAAAAATACAATACAATATGATAGTAACAATGTCTAACATAAATCTAAAAGAGAGACAATCTAGACATACTAAAAAAGAGTAAAAATTATATGCATATTCATTCATAGAAACAAAAAAATAACATTTTCCCTCTAAATTCTTCTAATTTTAAAGGGGAGGGTTTGAAGGGGGAGAAAAGAAAAATCTTACAAAATTTTCTCTCCCATTCTAAAAATTTTTGTTATTCAAATAAGAAGGGAGGCAAAATCCCTCAATTTCTTTCTCGTCCCTCGTACCAAACAGATGGTTAAGGTATCCAAACACCAACTAAAGCCACTGTATGCGACCAAATCAGCGAGATTACCCTCTCTAGTATAGTGGCGACCTAAGCCACTGTATGCGAGTTTTTTGGTTAATAAATGAATGTATACAGTGAAGGTAATATACAAAGAATGTATCCTCTAGAAGCAATCACTCCCACACCTCAATTAATCATGTTGGGTATTTCAGGTCAGTCCTTGATGCACTAAAATATTTCATAAGAGAAATAAAATAAATGGTTCAACACTAATTGTTAAATGAGAATTGGGAAACAAAAATATTGAATTAAAAATTTAATTCACATTTAATTTTTATATCATAAATTTAAGGGCAAGAAAGTGACCACATTCCAAAGTAAATAGAGCATTCACAACTTTCTTAATAGTGATCATTCTAGCCATACAAATAGGCTTTAATGGTCTAATACTTATATGAGCTTCTCACCCCAACCATTGAGTTTTGTGACTATCTCTCATTCTTTCTCTTTATCCTTTCCAGTGTAGCGCTCTGTGGTGCCACTAAAGTTTAGGCTTTAATGGTCTAATACTTATATGAGCTTCAGCAATTTGTGGCGAATAATTTCAAAGGCTTGATCTAGATTTGAACATGATTCCAACGTCCTACGTTTCTCTCCCCTCATCTCTTTATTTTATGAAACATTACTTGGTGGTTATTTAAGAACTATTTCATGATTTGGATTATTATTCCTTTAAAGAAGCTACCAAATGGGATACTTCTCAACCTGAAATTATTCAATCATATATCTAAGCAAAACCTTAACTGACATAAATCATACACAGTGAAGTTTAAAATTAAAATTGGAATGAGAAAGGGAAATGAGAATATAAAAACTATCTACCTTGAACATTAAAAGCTGTCTTTAAAAACAATGTCATTTATCAAACACAATAAACATACTTGCACTCACATTTTCCTCTAAATCCATGAAACAAGTCTTAAGTGCAAACTATAACGAGTTTAGTTCAAGTTCAACATGAATTTCAATTCACAATAGGAACCTCTGCAAGGCAAATTATAGTTGTTCTATACAATACACCCTAAAAGAAGGGGAAAAAAATAGTTGTGCTATACAAAATTATGGATTTCTGCTTTTAAGTATGCAACTCTCTTCTAGAGAGAGAAAATCACCTTATGCTAAAACTAACAGAAGCTATCTTATGCTAAATCACTTTGTCCTTTTCCTGATCAAATCCGTATTTTCGTGTTCTGATTCCATTGATGAAGCATCATCTGCACTTAGCCAAATAAGCTTTCCATCCTTCAAGTCTATATTCATGAGCTGCCTTTGCTGGATTTGCTGCCTTTATGATGCCACGACCCACAATTATTAAGTCACTTCCTTTATTATAGATCACCTGCAATACCATTTTTTTTTATTGTCATCAGTCAATAACAGCATCCTATAATACTTTTCTCCCATTCTGTTATGGAATAAATAATTAGGGTTAGATTTAAAATAGATATTATTTGAATAAGTTTCGATTAGATATTATTTGATGATATTAGATATTATTATTTAGTTTTAGATATGATATGGTATTATTTGATATTATTAGGATATTTGGCTACTTATCCTATATCTATAAATAGGATAGCCTAGCTCAGTTCAGTTTTGTGATTTTGATGATTAAGGAAAATATTTAGTTGCTTATGTTTCTCTAATTCTATTAATCCTCTGATTCTCTCTCCTTCGATTCTCTTTGCTATTCTCCTAATCTCCTCTACTTTTCCCTAAACTCTTTTCCAAACCCTAACTACATAGATTGATTTTACAATCCATCTATCACATTCTAACTATAAGAGCCAGATGACTAATGTGCAGGGGTTAAAAATATTAGTTAAGTTAGTCATTTTTTAAGCACCTTTTGATTGATCATTAAGTTAGTCATTTTTAAGCGCCTTTTAATTGATCATTTGCATTTAAAATTACTCATTTGATGAAAAATATCCATAATAAGCACAATCAATAGGTAGAGTTTAGAGAAGACAGTTACATCTAGGAAACATAGTATTTTGCAGTCTTACATTTGGGACCAAAACAAACCATTTGCTAGCTTTTATGTTCAGGATCGGAGACAGTATAAATATGTATGAACAATGTGATAAAATCGTGATGAAAAATATTGATAAAAAGTGAATTACACACTATTTCTTATATTTCCCTGCAACTTCACAAGAAATTCAATGAAGGGTGAAACTATCCACACACAAATAGATATTTTGCACAGTAAAGTTAAAATTTAGACCAAAGAAAATAATTAAATTAGCCTGCCAAGAGGAAATACTAATCAATTATTCATTTTTTCTACCATTGCTAAATGTAGCCATTAGTCTCAGCATATTCACATTTCTACACTCACTACTATAACAGGGTTCATACAAATATATGTCATCTCTAGTTACCCAGCAGAGAAATCCAACAATTTTGATTACCATACTCCATTTTACTGCTAAATGGAGATGTTCTATCTCCTTCTTCCTTTTTCTGTTGACTATGTTGTTTTTCTTTGGGCTCCCATCCAAGGAGGACAATTACATCTTTTAGGGCAAAAAAAAGAAAGAAATAAAAGAGCATAGCAGCACCTAAAGTTACCTAAATGTGCATTCTCTGAACTTAAAATAATAAGAGAGTGATGCATGAAAAAAGAATGTGTTGGTTCCACTTTCTCTCTTTCCTCTTACTTCTTTTCCTCTTCATCTCTCTTACTTCAGAAACACTTTACAAATGTCTAAATTCAGATAACTCGTGAAGGTGATCAAATTCCTATTAAAGAGTTGTTTAATTCTACATAAAGATATAAGAATTAGAGGCAGATGTGAAACAAAAAGCAGAAACTTACAGAATATGGAGTGTTATATTGCTGCCCTAATGCATCACCACCAGTCACCATTTGAACTCCGGGTGTTGCATGAATGAAAGAAGGATTTATCGGTTGCCCAGGCCACGATGCCGGATTGACTGAAATAAAGCCAATCACAAAATCAGAATGATCCTCAGCTACTCTCACTGCTGCAGCTGTATAATCTCCTGTGGCAAGGTTACCGGCTGAGCTCATTTCAGCAAGCAACAACAAACCCCTACCCCGAGGCAAACCCTGATTATAATTCAGCATATGTTAGGCTACCTTTCGAGGCCTTACTGTCATGGAAAATACTTTTAAAAATAAGTATTACCGACCTTCAATTTCAATCCTTCAACAATTCCAGGACCAGAAATAATGTGAGCATTTACTATATCAGCCCACTCCAATATGTGATAAATCCCCCTTCAAACATCAGAATAAATCACTGTCACAATACAGAATAAACAAATGGAAGAGAAATGAAAAGAAGTCAAGAATAAGTCAACAGTGTTACCCTGCATATTGCTTAGTAACTGTGTTACCAATGTCTGCAAATTTACGATCCTCAAAGATTAAGAAATTATGTTTCTCTGCAATCTTCATTAGAATATAGAATAGGTTAGGGAAAGATAGGGAAGAAATATGAGTGCTTCCTTAAATCCTGTCCCATGATGCCCATATATACTTAACATAAAATTCTGCAACATTGGACATATACAATAATTCATCAGATTCCTCAAAATTTATCAGAAATGATGTGCCCTAATCATACATGGCACTCTCACCAAAGGAAACAAGAAAATCAACAAAATTTCTTTTATGAATGCTAGCAGACCCACTATAGTCTGGCAAAATATGAAAACAAAAAAATCCATTAGCAGTTTACCATGCGAAGCTTAGAACCAAAATCAGGAGTAAAATCTGGCAAAATGTCCACATGAGTCTTCAGCAAGCATATCTCAGGCCCAACCTAATAGGAAAAAGCCACAAAAAAATAGTTTGAAAAGATTTAGTAGACCATTACTTTTAATCACAAACAAGATTTTGAATAGAGAGGGGTGACTCTTTCCATGTTCAAGTTTCAACCTTCTTTTAGTTGAAACACCCTAAGTTTTCAGCATATGTATGAAATCAAGCAAAATGAAAGGATTCTAGAATTAATTTAAATAAAATTAAAAAATAAATATTACAAAAAAATAGGCTGAAAGTGAAGGCCCAAGTCTCAATTGCACAAGTTAGTACTCCTTCAGTTCTTAAGAAAAAGCATATTTACCTAATTTAATTAAATTAAAGAAGTTAGTTAATATAACATATATTTTCTAAAATATCTTAATCATCTTCCGTAATTTCCTCACTCCCTCTCCCCCTTGATTATTATTCAGGGAGTATCAATAGAAAAAAATTTGGAAAAAATTGACAAATAGGTAAACTATGTCTTATATTGAGGACTAAAATTAACTACCTAAATATGTCTTATTTAAGGAACCGAGGGAGTACTAGTTTGTTCAGAGGATATCTCTTTGCTACTATCAGTCTTGAAACTTCTTCCAAAAGAAATATCAAGTTCTCACCTTTTCTGCAATTTCAAGCAATTCAGCTGCAGTTCCAACATCTGCAGCCAAACAAAGATTACTCTCCTTCTCAGCCATTATCTCAAACAACCTCTTTCCAGTTGGATTCTTAGACAACTTTGCCCTTCCCCCAAATGACAAAGCCTTGACCTCCTTAGGCTTCCCTAATTTCGCCAATGCAGCAACCCTCTGATTCCCTTCCAAGAATTTCATAACAACATCTACCATATCCTTCTCAAGAATTCCCTTTTCCCTCAAAATGTTTACCATTTCAGTCAATTTAATGATTGAATGTAGCCTGATCCCGTTCTCTTCCAGATTTTCTCTCCCACCTTGCTCTCTATCAATCAAAACCACAGCATCGCTGACCTTTAACCCTGCAGCACGCAGGGGCGCAGCGGTTTCTAATACTGAAGTGCCACTGGTAACTAAATCCTCAATTATTAGACAACTTTGGCCAGCCTTGAAATCACCTTCAATGGCTTTAGCAGTGCCATAGTCTTTGATTTCCTTGCGGCGCATCACCATGGGAATATTTTGAGTTACTGAGGCACAAGTGGCAATGGGTAGAGCAGTGTAAGGGACACCGCATACAAGGTCAAAGGAAAAGGAAGAGACAGAGGAGATCATTGTTTGGGAAACTTGGCAGAGAAGTGAAGGGTATGATATAATGAGTCGGAGGTCTAAGTATATCGGTGAAGAAATGCCAGACTTGAGCTTGAAGTTGCCAAATTTGACAGCTGAGATCTCATGGAGATTAAGAACAAGGGACTCCATCAATAATGGTGTTGGCATTCCCTCACCCTTCAGATAGTATTAGAAGTATAACAATTGGTCAAAGATGTAATCTTGAGACTTCCTGTCACATTTAGTAAGCAATGCCATCAGCTTAGAAGTTTCAAGGAAGGTGGATGTAAGAAGACATAAGATGTGCAAGCTTTTATCCTGAAACATTAAGCTTGAGAATTGGAATTAATAACATAAAATTCATCACATTACTCTCACCTTATGGAAGCAAACAATAATTGCAACTCTACAACGTATACCACAAATAACATTATACATGCCTAAGCATAGCCGACAAACCAAGGAGAAACCAAATAACATTGTAGACTCCACAAATTTCTGTCGTTTCATCATCAAAATTAACTAAACCAAATTCCAGCCATAATGCAGCAACCAATAAAAACAATATGGACTAATATAAAATTAAACAATGCAAGATTCATAAAAGAATGTCTCAAAGGTGCCTCATAACCAATAAAAGACTCAATAAAATGACAATGGATAATTCGGTAAAGTAACGTGAGCTCCGGCGGCAATTCTCGGAGAAGATGACAAGAAAATGGCTTGTTCAGTGTGGGCAGAACCAGAGAGAGGGCTACTCCGGAAAAGGGAGAGAGACAGCGTGAAGGGATAAAAGGGCGTGACACCAAAAGAAAGAAAGAGAGACCCGCCTGTTGTTGGTTGGGTGAAGCCGGCTATGTTATCGACGGTGTAGCCGTCGGAGTGGGAATGGAAAATTCTCATATACTGGCGTCCTGCTTCAGTGCTTCGTTCTGTGCGTACGAGATTACAAAGTTAGCAATTTTCTGGTGTCGTTTGTGATAAATTCAGATATATTCTTCTATATCGGCGACCGCATATGTTCTTCGGCCTACATCTCTTCTTTCTCCATCAGCTCAAGCCACTAATCAAAAGATATGGACTTTTTTTTTGGTCGATTAATCAGACTAGATGGGTCGCGTGTGTATCAGCATATTTACATAATAATTAAATATAAATGACAGGAATATACGACTAATTACGAGATACCACTTTTTTTATTACACAAGATACCACATTTAACATTAATAATAATAACAATTATATAATTAATATTAACTCTATTTGAAAATAATCCATGTTCTTAAACCTGGACCAGACTGGTTCGAGAATTGCTGGACCGACAATTAGACTGATCCGATTCAGTGGTTTGAACCAATCCCTATTTCTTAAAAAAAATAAATCAATAGTTTTACTTTTTTATTTAAAATTTTATATAAATAATTTTAAAATTTTCTCACTAGTTTAGTTTCGGTTTGACTCTCGTCTGACTCGTTAACCCTTAACCCAAAATCTTGACTGGTTCAATAAGCGGGCTTTCAAAACCTTAAAAATAACCAGAATTTCAAAATTTTGTTCAATTTAAAAATCATAACTTACATCAAAAAGTGAAAAAAAAACTCCATCAAACTTAAATATTGATAATTTTGAAAAAAAAAAAAAGGTAATGAATAGCCAATTGGTAACCTATAATAAAGACAATACATTCTCTTTAGAAAGTTTTTTTATATAATTTATTAAAAAAAAGTCTTATATAATGGAGACTAGACTAGTTTTTTTGAAAAAAGAAATTAACTTGCATGATTTCTTTTTAAATTACAAGTATACTTTCCAGTCTCTAGGTCTATCATCATTCACCAAATACATGATAAGCATTATTTATCATTATAATTTTTTTGTTTGATAAAATGATCAAAGTTCATTAGCAAAAGTTGAACTCAGTATTTCCTAGTGTTTGTTTGGAGTAGTTTTTTTTATTATTATTGTACAAGAGAAACAACAGCAATTTTATCTAAATCTTATGAACAATAAAAAATTATACCGAAATACTATAAAATTAAAATTATTTAGTTATATCCTACACTTAAAATTGTTCACTGAGTAAACGACTTTCATATTGTGAATAAGTCATTAACTTGGTGAACGACTTCTATTTTTCTTTCTTCACCTATCAGCTTTTTTTTTTTTACCAAAGTCGTTCATGCATGGAACGACTTGTGGTTTTCTCTCTCCTCCCCACAATTCATTCACTGCATGAACGACTTCACCCCCCTCCAATTTTTTTTTTAATCTTTTTAGTTAGTGGGAAAAATTATAACTACGTGCCAACTATTTT
>JBAGKO010000014.1:4569349-4579806 GCA_037177275.1 Acacia concinna
TTTGTAATTGCTTATTTGGTCTTTACAAATCTCTTTATTGTGATTTTCAGGCAATTGGAGAAGGACTTAAGACCCAAGCACAAAATGGAGTATTCTAAAGCCCCAGGTCGCAACTTGGGTACTATTAAGTGAAGCTGTGCGTTTTGGAAGCAAATCAAGGCTGGGCATACTTTCTGTGAAGCCAGGTCGCGACTTGAAGACCTGAGGTTGCGACCTAAGTGCGTGGAATGAAACTCTGCGTTTTGAAGTAGAGTTTTTGCATGGCTTATAAAAGGGGGAAGTAATCACCATTAGGAGTCATCCTAAATTTGTAGATTTACAGTCAGGAACCACCTACAATGTTCTCTCAACTTCTCCTTGCCTCCAAACTTTAACCTTTGAATTCCTTCGATCATCCATCAATCCTTACCATCTCTAACCACCAGAAACCTTCCATTCACCATCTTCTTCACTCGTCTATCCCAAATTTAGCATCACTCATGGATTCTCTTGTCAAACGCGATTGCACGAGACTTAAAGACATGAGAGACTAAAACCCTTAGCCTCTCGGTGATGGAAGACAAGGCTTGAGCTCCAAGTAACAACCAGGGGAGTAGTATTTCAATCTAGATTTCTTCTTCTTCATCTCTTTGTGGAGTTTCCTAGATTTATGAGGTTTTACTGGGACATGAGAATTTGAATTGTAATTGTAATTCATGAGTTTAGATTGTTTTATGCATATAGATTGGTGACTAAAATTATTGGTTTAATTTATATAATTTTGAGACTATGTGTTAGTTTGTTTATCATGATTGTGATGAGTTTTTTGTACACGTCATCCTCAAATTATTGATTGACAATCTGAGAATCATTCATCATCTATTCACATGCACTCTAAGAGGACTTCAACAATGATTTAATCGATGATTAAGTAACTTTGATAAAAGTGACGTTTTTTCATTAATTAAAGCATTGGACCCAAGTGATTTCTTGGGATTCTTCTTTTGAACTTAGAAATTTCGAAACTCCCATTATTTTTTGAGAGTAAGAATAGTCGAGTGTTTGTCATCAAGAGACTGTTTTATCATAAACCTTTTTCATCCAAATCAACCTTTCCTAATTTAAAATTACAAAAAAGATTTCATTTTACTTGCTTTATTTATCTGCACTATGAAAACATTTAAAAACCCCTTTTTTTTACTTAATTCATCATGTTTCTTTTGAAAATTAGTTCTAGGATTTTCCAATAAGCGCTCTTAGGGAAGAACGATTGGTTGTGTTCTATACTACATTATTTGATGTAATTACATCTTGATAGACTGGATAGACGACAATATCGGCTTGATCAATAAGCAAGTGTTAACCATAAAGTTCATGAAAACGGTGATGAAGCACATGTTACTGGTTTTGCATGGAGGCTAAAGGAACGTAAGTGTTAACAAGATATTGGGTGTTTTGGATTAAAGATGAGAAAAGTAACTTATTTACAATCGGATTAATTGAAAAGTAATATTAGAAAAAAGTCCGTTTGTGTAAAGTGATTTGTATTTGGATTGATAGTATAATAAGTTATTTAGGTAAAAGTAAAATTTGTTTGGTAGATATATTGAAAAGTAACTTATGATAGAAAATAATTGAAAATGACATGAATTTTATTATATGTATTAGATATATATATTGTGAGATTTAAAAACTATAATAGGAAAATGGAAAATAAATTTTCATAAAAAGTTTTTTTAAAAAAAAACTTAAAAACGATAATTAGGATTCGAGGGATTATATATTACATGTAAAATGGCTGAAAAGAATATAAAGCATATCATATATTTTGATTTATTACATTATATGTTAGTTCATAAGTCAAACAATAAAGTTTGAAGAACAACGATAAATTTTAATGTTTTAAATTAATGTAATCAGCTTTCTTAGGATATTTCAAAAAAGTTAATTATGTTTTATAATTAAGACTAGAGGGAGTATATATTATATATAAATATATTGTGATATTTATACTACCTCTGCTCATAATTATAAGACCTAGTTGACTTTTTTTTAAGAAGTTAAGGAAGCAAAATGAGCTACTTAATCATATCATATATTGTGTTTTATTACATTATATATTAGTTTATAAGTTAAACAAAATATTTTAAAATAATGTAATTAGCTTTTTTAGGATTCTTCAAAAAATCAATTCACTCTTATAATTATGATTGGAGGGAGTAAGTTATAACAAACTAATCAAAAATAAAATTTCAACCAAAAAAATAGAAGAATAAGCAATCAGGCTCATTGAAATAAACTTTGAAAAGTTACTTGATAAATTAAGTTACTTATTGTATAAAAATTCAGTGTTTGTTTGGGATAATTTATTTTTCTCCTGTAAAATCTTATGCATAAAAGTTGAGACAAGATTCATTTTACATATTTACTCCGTACTTCATAATAAATTACTTATTCCAAACAAAAACAAAAGTGGAAAAATTTTCAATATAACGTTTTGGGTACGATTCCAGCCCCTCAACCTCAATCCAAACACTGCAATTATCTTTCTTTGTATTATCAACAGGAGTCGTTGCGCAACTCGGACATTTAATCAGGCACAACATAATGATATTCAGACATTTAAAACAAAAACAAAAACTGGACTCATTCAAAAAAATGTAACTAGTAAAAGGACAGAACACGGTATTTGATGTTTTAAATTTTGATAGAAAGGTTGTATTTAACGGTTAAGTGGCAAAATTGTTATGGAAATTTTAAATTTAATTTTTTTTAAAATGAATTAAATGACATATATATTTTTGAGGTAAATTTACACTTTAATAAAAATAACATGAATGACATATAGATTGTTAAGTCAATATATTTAGTCAATTAACTGTCAAAATTAATAATAATAATAACAGCTTTGACAAAATTGCCCCGTTTCAAAAATTTTTATGCAAAATTGACTCTTCAAAAACTTTTAGGGTAAAATTTCCCCTTAATGAAAACTTTTAGAACAATTTTACCCCTTAACCCTATATTTAAAGAAGAAACAAATACTCCTCATATATATCTTAAATATAATATTGAATTAATTTTTTTCTTTGGAATGGTTAAAAAATGCAATTAAATTACTTAATCATATCATATGTAGTGTATAATTACATTATACTAGTATATCGGTTTATAAGTTAGACAATTAGTTTGAAAGAAAATGTTAATTTTAAATGTTTTAAAATAATGTAATTAATTTTTTTAAATTGTCTACTACTATAGAAATCCAAGCTCCCCTCGCGAATTAAATTGCTTCTTTGGCAATTAATCGGAGAAATTCTGCCTACATCTAATTTTATAAAGTTATGATATTTAACTAAGCATGAGGTATGTTCCTTATGTGGAGATGAATGTGAATCTCTAGATTACCTGTTTCTTCACTGTCCGTTCCAGAGCATGTTGGTTTAGTAGCATTCTAGGATTTCGCTGTACTCCAAACCATGGCATTTTCTTAATTAACTATGTGTATAACATTTTTAGTTGGAATTAAACCACATATATTGCGATACTAAGTTTAACTACATGCTGTATAAAGATAAGAATGAAGATGAAAATAATAACTATAAACATAATTTCTAAACTCTATATCAATTTATGTAATTACTATGGTCTTATTAGTTGTTAAATAATTATTTTAAATAATAAAATATGAATGATTTATTTAATATAATTTTTTAAAAAAAGAAAAAGGGAAAAAAACATATTGGGATTTTCTCAGGACTAGGACCTGGATTAATTTACCATTTTTTCACCATGGACCGGGACCGGGAGTAGCAGATCTCGCTCTTGAGTTTGAACACCCCTACTCAATGCTTCAATCATAATGCTCACTCAATGTACATTTAGGTGTTTTTTGAGAACGCAGCGTACACACTTGGCAATTTCATCCACCAGTAAAGCTAGGCTTATTACACTTGCAACTTCAAGCTTTAAGGGGCATTTTGCTATTCATTCTTAGATAATAATTCATCCCAATCAATCACCGATATACACTTTGACGTAAATTATTAAATTCTTCCCATTTAAAAATTATCACTAAAACTAGATAGGTTCCATGGAACCTATCTTATCTTTTGTGAGATGTATGCCACTTTATTGTATATTATATCTCTTGTTAAATAATTTTTTTTGTAATTATCTAAAAAAAATGTCTTAAAAGTTTAATTGATTTTTATATTTAAAATTGCGGTAGTATCTTATAAAATGGCGATGTGTACGAGTTTTTTAACCCGGTAATTATTTCAGCTTTGCAATATGTGGCTCGGTCGTTTTACTCGGGGAGTTCCAAACTCTTGCGTACACACCACAGGACCAATTGTTTTCTACACATTTAACACTTATTATTGAATCCCCTCTTTCCCTCCTAGCTCATCAGATGCCGCCTCTTCACTCCGATTCTCTGCTCTGCTCCTCTCCTCCTCCAGCAGCGTCTTCGCTGGCTGCTCCTCCTGCTTACTGCCACCTTTTCAGGTAATAACGAAAAACCCTGTTTCAACTGCAACTCCCATGGCTGACACCCATCTTCTTCTGTATCCTTCACAGTACTCTACAAAACTTTGTTTTGTTTATTCCTTTTTATTTTTAGTATTTCTGTGGGCTCAATATGCAACGCTTTTTTATGAAAAGAAAAATACTTTGATATGCTCATAGAGGCTAAACGTACAGGAAAATGTTTTCTGTGCTATGATGATAACAAATTTAAGAGTCGTCACGATCCATTATGACAGTTTGACGACGAAGGCGCCGATCCTGCTTTGGTGACGGCGGTGAGGTTGGACCTTCCGCTGCTGGAATTCTACTCATGGTTGAGAGTTAGTTGTGACTGTTGTAGCAGTGCTTGACCACATTTTATCTCTGAATCACCGAAATTTCCTTTTCCCAACTTATAATTGCTTCTTAGATATTTTGTTATGGTTGTTCTTCAAAATCCCTCCCAGTTCATCCTAGGCCTATGCGCAATCGTTGTAAAAGGTCATTGGAGTAATTTGTTGAAGCTAGAGAAGGCTTCTGCCCTCACTTCTTCCACCATTCACCAGGTACTTCTGCAACTCTATCTCCATGGCTTTACTCCATCTCATTCCTTCTCATTCTTCAAATGGGTCGAGACAATTCCAAATTATAAGCACTCTTTGCAATGCTCATGGTCCATGCTTCATAATCTCGTAAAGCATACACATTTTAGAGCTGCACAAGAGATGCTTGAGAAAATTGCCCACAGGGACTTTCTTTCGTCGCCCTCAGTTTTGAGAACTTTGATTGAAATTCAACATGACCCAGAAGTGAATGCTCATATATTGAGTTGGCTTGTAATACATTATGCAAAATCAAAGATGACTGATGATGCCATTCAGGTTTTTGAGCAGATGAAGTTATATAATTTGAACCCTCATTTGCATGCCTGTACTGTGCTTCTGAATTCTTTGGTCAAGGATGGGGTTACTAACATGGTCTGGAAAGTTTACAAACAAATGGTTAAAGCTGGTGTTTTTCCTAATATGCATATCTATAATGTATTAATCCATGCTTGTTCCAAATCAGGAGATGTAGAGAGGGCAGAAAATATACTGAATGAGATGGAAGTGAAGGGTGTATATCCTGATATTTTCACTTACAATACTTTGATATCATTATATTGCAAGAGAAGTATGCACTATGAGGCTTTATCTATCCAGGACAGAATGGAAAGAGAAGGAATAAATCTTGACATTGTTAGTTACAATTCTCTTATTTATGGATTTTGTAGAGAGGGCAGGATGAGAGAAGCCATGAGGATATTCAGCAACATGAAAGGTGCAATTCCCAATACTATTACATACACTACATTGATTGACGGGTATTGTAAATCAAATGACCTGGAGCAAGCTCTGAAAATGTGTGAGACGATGCAGGCTAAGGAATTGTACCCAGGAGTTGTTACTTATAATACAATTTTGCGTAAGCTATGTCAGGATGGCAGAATAAGAGAGGCAAATAAACTCTTAATTGAGATGAGTGAAAGAAAAATTCAGCCTGATAATGTCACTTGCAACACATTGATTAATGCTTATTGCAAGATAGGAGATATGAAATCTGCATTGAAATTTAAGAACAAGATGTTAGAGGCTGGATTGAAACCTGACCCTTTTACGTATAAAGCATTGATTCATGGGTTCTGCAAGATAAAAGATCTGGAAAGAGCCAAGGAGATGTTGTTTTCCATGCTTGATTCTGGGTTTTCCCCCAATTATTACACTTATTCATGGATAGTAGATGGTTACTGCAAGAAAGACAATGAAGATGCAATTGTCACACTCCCTGATGAATTTCTTAGAAGAGGTCTTTGTATTGATATTTCCATATACAGGGCTTTAATAAGAAGGTTATGTAAGTTAGAAAGGATACCTTGTGCTTTGAAGTTGTTTAATCTTATGGAAGGGAGGGGTATATCAGGTGACAGCGTTGTATACACAAGTCTTGCTTATGCTCATTGGAAATTAGGGAATGCAAAGTCTGCATCAAATATATTAGAAGAGATGACGAGAAGGAGGTTGATGATAACAAGCAAACTCTATAAATGTTTTGCTGATCCTCTTGTTAGTGAAAACCACATTTCGTGTTCATTCTGGAACTATGTGGTGGAAAGGGGCCTTATGTCTAGAAATACAGCGAATAAAATAAAGCAGATGGAATTATGATGATTAACCATGGTTCACTATTATCCTCACAAC
Organism: Acacia concinna; assembly: GCA_037177275.1. Lineage (NCBI taxonomy): Eukaryota > Viridiplantae > Streptophyta > Magnoliopsida > Fabales > Fabaceae > Acacia > Acacia concinna. Next base: position 4,576,075 of record JBAGKO010000014.1, read on the forward strand.
TAGATTTTTAAGCTTTCAGAGCGAAAAATGAATTTCTGGTCATGATTGCATTTATTGCCCCTCTCCCTGTATCTTTTCGTCATATTATACTAGAGGATAGAAGTAACTGGCTGTGAATAGAGGTTGACCATGCATTAAATATACTATATCATGCAGAGTCATAACTACTTTTCTCTGTAATTTGGGATGCAAAAAAGCTAGCAGGTTTCTAAGAATTCTCATAGACTCGATATAGATCATGAATATATAACTGATAATTTGATGCTTCCTAATGTTTTGGCCACTGAATACTGCTGCCTCCTATATTTAATTATTTTGCATTGAAATTCAGAATTTTTCTTGCTTCGGTATTGTCTGGAATAATTCAAGTTCAATATAGCTGTGGCTGCAGTTGCGTTGGGCTACTGAAATATCTTATATTTCTTGATTCCTATCGCCTTCGCCTTCAAATTAGCTATAGCAGTGGAAGAGACATTTGCGTTACCATCATCTGTATTACTGCTGAACTACGCAAAGTTCATATTTGTTGATGATTCTCATGGCATTAAATAACCTCATTGCTAGACCATAAATGGAATACATCTTGTGTGTTGTTTCCATATTGGCCATGAATAAAATATCTAGCCAAAACTAGAAGAAGTCTTTTGATGCACATCCTGATAGATGAAAATCATATAAAAAAGTTTGCTAAATATCCGAAGAAGTCTTTTGATGCACATCTGATAGATGAACACCATATAAAAAAGTTTGCTAAATATCCGCCCAAATTGAAAGAAAATCTGTCTTCTGTCAATTTACATTATATCAGGGACCTATTCTGCACTATCTACTCCTTCTCATTGCTAAGCTGTTGAGACAGAGTAGAGGAAAATGTCTTAATCTCTATGTGTCTTCAATTTAAATTGGAAAACACCTCTAACTGCTATATTTTTGCTCTGGCTATATCTGGTGAATGGGTTTCTTCTTCCATGCCCTTCCTTTTGTCATTGATGAATTGGTCTTCCTCTTCCTTAACTTTTGATTTCATCAAATGGGGCTTGAGCTTGTTTACATCTGACTGTTGAACAGGTTTCAGAAAAAATTCTTGAGCTCCTTCTTCTAAGCATCTGATACAAACAAAAAATTAGGCCATGTCAGATCTAAAGAGTCAGTCAGTTATAGCCTTTAAATTTGTAAATTTGAAATTCTTAGTTATTGTCTAGTCATGATATTTTTAGATTTGGGGTTATAATTTGGAGCTTCCCTCACCTGTTGATTCTTGATGGGATATTCTCTGAGGACATAATTACCACTGGTATGTTCTTGAGAGATTCAGATTCCTGCACAATTATCAATCTTTTATTATTATCTAACCTCAGATGAATATAATAGAAAACGGCCAAAATCTTGTGGAATTGCAATTAGATCATCTTCTATATAAAAATAGGGCACAATTTTTTTTCCCTTCCATTTCTGGAAAAAAATCCCAAAAGCTTACCTTGATTTTTCTCAGCAGATCGTAGCCTGTCATTCCTGGCATACAGTAATCTGTTATGATCAGGTTTACTTCTAAATCCTGCATGAACAAGTAATAGGAATTAGCCCAAAATCCATAGATCTATACCCAGATTCATCCTCTGAGATAGCTAAACCATATGCCTGGGGATGGGAAAAAGACAATATGAACCTGATGGCTATTAGAATCAACAACTTGATCTGCTTTTCTCTGTTCATCTTCATTTAAACCAAGAAATTTCAAAGCTTTGCTTCCAGAATCCACTGCTGTAACTGTGATCACAAAAACACATCCCTATTAATCAGATATCAAATTAACTCAACCATACAAATAACACAAGAACACACACACACACACACACACACACAGATATATATACATATATACATATAGTACCTTGGAAGGATGAGGTTTTGAGGAGCTTCTCAATCAACATTCTGTCAATGAGACTGTCATCAACAGCCAAAACATGAAACTGGGTCTCTGCAGCCATGCCCATATTATCTTGAATATTGCAGTGTATGGCCAAAAGCTTGATGAAGATGAAATGGTGAAACCGAGAGAGACGAAGATGGTGTGAGGAAGAAGATGATGAAGATGGCGAGGAATGGGAATGGGGACATTTTAAAAGGGGAGCCCATCATGGTCAAGAAGATACAAAATCTTCCAAGGAAATCTGACAGTTTGGAAAGAAGATCCGACAGATTTCATCCAGAATCTCCAGGATCTTCTAGGTTGATTTCTAAATTGAAGAAGAAGCAACGAAGGTGCGGTTTTACTTGCTAATATATATACATATTTTTTTTATAGAATCATGTCGTTTGACCCTTTTGTTAATTTATAAATTTTAAAAGTCACGATTTGCTATGCCTTTTCAAGAGACTTGAAGGTCACTGTTCAGTAGGACTAGCAGCATTCCATGCACGTGCATTTGCTTTTCGCAAATTACAACTCTAATTTTTATTCTATTGGAAATATTATATTTTATGCTCCAAACTTTACAAAAGTCAGGCTATAAAACCTGTGAGAAAGAAACACCATCAAATGTTAGTGAAGCATTATATAATTTTTTTTTTTGGTAGAAATTTTAAGTGACTTGGCTAACAAACTTTTTTTCCCCTAAATCCTGTTGTAAGTTAATAAAATTTTATAATAATACCTTTGGTTTAAATATAAGATCGGGTTGGTTTTTTTTTTAGGAGATTAAGAAAATTAATTAATTACTTTAATGTATTTTTATTTATTGTTCTTTCTTTAAATTAGTTTGTTTGATATATAATTTAATCATATATAATACATATTAAGTAATTTATTGATTTTTATTAATCTATCTTTAAAAGAGTTAATTAAGTCTTATATTTAAAATTTAATTTAGTAGCATTGTTTGTTTCGATGCCCATCCTCTCAAGTAATTATGTGTTTTAGACCTTTTGGTCATTTTTTATTGAAATTATGCCCTTAAATGTAATTTCCCCCTTTTTCCTTTAATCAAATATTCAAATGGGCGTCCTTTGCTCTACGGAGACAAAAGTGGTGTCCGTAGACAAATTTGAAGGGCCAATATTTTCTTACCAACAAAATTTAAATTTGACTAATATTGCGTATAGAATATTGATTTAGTATGAGCATTATATTCTTAATTAATAAATAATTCCTTAACACGCTATCTGAATGGATCAGATCAACGTCAGAACAGGTTTGGCAACAGAATATATTTTCCAACCCACCATTTATTTTCTTTTAATTTTCTCTTTTCTTATAATTATTCGAAATAGAATAAACTGAGAACATGAGCATGTGGGCAATTGAACAATTGTTGGGATTTTATTTTCGAAATTATAGGAGGGAATCATTTGTCAGAATAATCTCCTTTTCTGAGATCATATCCTTCATGATATTTATAATTATAAATAGAATCAATTTTGATGCGTATAGATTAATTTCATTTAAAGATAAAACACACTTTTTTTAAAAAAAAATTGCTGATTATAGAATACACACACAATGCAAATCATTTTCGATATTCACAGTCGGTATCATAAATATGCACAAAATCAAATCAAACAATCAATCATAGTTTTTTTTGAAAAAAAATAAAGATATTTATCTGATTGCCAAATCCTATTACCTCATATGGCTGCCTAATGGTAGGATAGATTTTTAACATATATTAAAGGGAGAATTCTAAAAAAAGACATTGGAAATAGGGAAAAGACAATTCAGTACAACGAAATCTG
>JBAGKO010000014.1:4579906-4595616 GCA_037177275.1 Acacia concinna
ACATCCAAACACAACAACTTCTGATAAGCCACTTATTTTTCTGAAGCTACTTATCATAAGCCCATCAAAAAAATAAGTCACTTAAATTAAACAGCATCCAAACGGCCCGTAGTTGGCAAAACAACTATAATAATAATAATAATAATAATAATAATAATAATGAGATGAAACTTATAACAATCTCCTCTCTTTTTTTTGCCCAACAAAAAAATCACCTCATTTTTTAATTTTATGACATCCATATTAATAATTAGGAAAAAGTAGAGAAAAGTCTTCCATTAAAAGTGTTAGGGGTGAGAAAGGGGAGAGGAAACTCTCATTTTCCCTTCTCATCTCCTTTCCTCTTCTTTTCTTTTTTAAGCATAAAATCAATTGGTTTATATTTGATTTTATGCAAAATAGTGTTTTTATCATTATGATAGTATTAAAAAGCTCACATCAAAATTTAGCTATTTGAATTTAATTAATCATTTATCTTTCTCTAATTTAACATTTTGATAATGATTTCATCAAAAAAAATCAAATCTGAATCATTTAAATATTGATTTAGCGTTTATAAAATAGGAACATAAGAGGGGAGGAGGTGAAAGAAAATATGAAATTTTTATCTCTGTGAACGTATCATTCTCATCTAGATCATGTTCACTAATAAAATTATTGAAGGCGTACATAAATACTGGCATAACCTTTAGCCCTTATGCTCATTTGGACCAATTTTCAAGCCCATCCCTCGATATTTTTGGGGGGAACCTTAAAAGTCTCTGATTATCAACTCTATTAATTATCCATCCTATATGGCAGCATAATATTAAAATTCTACTAAGTTGCACTACACATGAGCCATAAAATAAATAGAGCCATGTTTTGTGAAGGGAGGTCAAAATAAGTACAACCTGGTACTAAATATGATATCTAATTAAATTTTTTTAATATATTAAGGAAGCTAATTTAATTAGTTTAAAGTAGCAATGGAATAATTCCTTCAACACTCTATCTGACATTATTATTACATCCTTCACCGTTTCTGGTTAATCCTTAAACCAAATATTGTAGCAATGGTTTTTCAGGTCTTTTTTCCCATGGTTCAACGCTTTCTTTCCGTCTGAATGCATTTCTTATGATCGCCTTCAACAAAAGTACCACGTAACACACATGATTTAAGAAGGGGGAAAAAGTTATTATTTTGAAATTAAATTGAAATTTATTATTAATAACTTTAATAACCTAATGTTAGTAGAAGCCATAATTATTTTCCATGCGCTCCCACAAATGCAACTTTCAAATCAATTGGTTTTGGTGCTCTTGCATATAAAACTACCTTATATTTATGAGCCTAACCAACTCCAAATATTAAAACTATATAATCTTAATTTCCATGCCCCAAAAGCAAGCCAGGGTTAGAGAGACCAACTCCAGTTGATGAATCTTTGAGGATGTCAAGTCTTATAGTTGATTCATTCCCAATAAGGGTCCATGGGAATATGTCTGAAGGAAGTTGAGTAACCCCAGCTTCAAAACCTTTATATACAAGTAAGTATAGTCAATAAATATCAATAAATAATATAAAAAATACTCCAACATGTCTTAATTATAAGTTTTAGTTAATTTTTTTAGAGAATTTTAAGAAAGTTAATTATATAACTTAATCATATATCATATGTTGTGTTTTCTCCGGTCCTAATTATAAAAATCAGTTGACTTTTTTTTTTTCCTGAATAAGTTAAGGAAGCAAAATAAGTTACTTAATCATATGATATGTTGTTTTTTTATTATATTATATATTAGTTCATAAGTCAACTAAAATAGTTTGAAGAAAAATGACATATTTTAATGCTTTAAGCTAATACAATTAGCTTTCACAGGATTCTTTAAAAAAAGTCAATTGAGTATTATAATTAGGGCCACAAGAGTAGTTTATAAGTCAAACAACATAGTTAAAAAAATGATAAATTTTAATGTCTTAAAGTAATATAACTAGTCTTTTTTAAAAAAATTCTCTAAAAAAAGGTCAACTATGCCTTAAAATCATCCTTATTTTTTTAATAAGGAATAATCTCTCTCATAAGGATAGTCCTTAATATAAGGAAATTAAATATTACTTTTGTATAAAAAGTTAAGCTGATTTTTCTGTGTTTACCTTTATAAATAAGGATATATATAATTAAAAAAATACACATTTAATGCATGTATAGTCTTTAACTAATGTTTTGAACGGCTCAGTTTTATTAGTTGTTATATAAAGAGCTGACTGAGTAATAGAAAAACTTTGAGAAAGCATCAAAATTAAAGTTAAATAACTACCTCTGTTGCTGACAAACTCAGACCATAATCTCCTAAAAGAACAAATTAAATAATAAGTCATTTATATAATTAAGCATTTTGTATTTTAACGTATAGACAGAAATTAAAGCACATATATACTAACCTAAAAAAAAAATTCCAAAAAACGTTTCTGGAATTTTTCTTACAGATTGAGCCTTAAAAACCAGGGAAGGAGTTGGATTGTGATGATGAGCAAAGAAGCAAAAGAAAATATATAGGACCAGCATGAGCATTGTAACTTTAAACGATCCCATTTTTCTTAATCACTCAAGTCACTCTTGGTTTTGTCCCCCTATTGGACATTGGCAGATTGATATTTATATGGGTAAGAAGATCATCTCAGAATTTTTTTCTCATTTTTTTAATAGATCTTATAATCCTATATTCACTTTTAAATTTTAAAAAAGTACATACAGTTTATATTTTATATTTTATAAAACTATTAACATTTTATATCTAAGTAAAAATATGGTATTTTATAGATTTTTTTTTATTTTTTTGGTATTACAGTTATAAATTGTGTAAATAACATTTTACTCGTTTAAAATTGTTTATTTATATAAAGATTAGGGTGAATGAGTAAATATAAATATACCACAATATTTTAAATTACAATTATGAAATTAACCGACTAATTTTTTTTCCTCCAATTCGAGGGAAAAAAAAGTCTCTATCTCTAGGATATTCCGATTCAGCACGGCAGTAAATCTAGGCACTTTATATATAGGAAACTCCTATTAAAAATGGCTTAAGTATCTTATTTGAATAATTCAACTTCACAAATTAAAAATTAAGTTACATGACAGAATTAAAGATTATGAAATTGATGAGCTGATTTCATCTATGTCCCTTAGCTAATATATCAAGGTAACTATAAAAATTGACCTAACGGCAACGAAAAAAAAATACATAGTAATGAGCGGAGGATTAGTCCTTGGCCTGCCGGGCTGGGGGAAACCTTGCTGCGTCTTAAAAACAAAAATAAAAAAAATGATAGTATATTCGTGCGACTCAGAGCTAAAGGGATTTCTCGCAGTTATGAAAAAATTGATATCCTGTTTTAGTATATTATTAACTTTTTTAAAAAAATTAATTATATTATTTTAAAATATTAAAATTTACTATTTTCTTTAACCTAAGACGTAATATATTATATAATAAAATACAACATATAATATTATTAAGTTATTTATTTTACTTCTTTAATTTGTTTTTTAAAAAAATTAACTAAGTTTTATAATTAAACGGTATGTAATATATCCTGGCGATGTAAACATTTCGGAGAACTTCTGAACTCATAAATTCATTAACAGTGTGAACATTTTAACCTGTAGAGACATTTTAAACCAATGGTATTAGTCATCATGAACATGTCTTTATAAAATACAATTTTTATCCTTTATAGAAGATATCATTTTCATTATTTTCTTTTGTAGGAGGGTTTAGATGGAATAGAGTTTGCAAGAGGTCCCATCACATCAAAGAAAGTATTTCCTGCCATGTGAAGAGTTGGCAGAGAAATGAAGAAAGCATTGTCCAACACAATAGGCAGCAAGTGTACAGATTTAGTTTCATATTCAATCAACCTTAAGTTTCAACTCCAGAAAAGAGAATCAAATGCTTTTGTACCGGTACGATTTTGATAATCAAACCAATTATATAATAAGAAAACATTGTTGGAAGAAATATATTTATGGCAGTCATAAAAATCAGCAAGCATCTACAAGAGATGCTGAGTATATAGCATTACGATTTGTGATGGTTTTCTTGTCTCAGTAGTAATGTTTGATAGCATCATAGAACTTGAGGTAATTTCTAGGGGCTAAGGTGCAAATTGTCTAACAAATTTTACCGTGAGAGCACAAATAATTTTTAGAGGGGGCAAAATACAAATTAACAATTTAAATTGGAGCAATAACCACAAAACCATTGAAATGCCAGACGTTGGCTATTAAATAGTTAGAAGGGGGGAGGAGTTTGACTGTAATTGGTGATATGGCAGAGACTAAATAGTTATATGGCGTACAGATGGCTATATCTGTCATTAGTAATATTGTTTTGACTAGTTGGCATTAGTAATGTTAGTTAATTTGTTTTAAAATTGAAAGTATCTTGTCTGGATAAATTAACTAACAAGGAGAAGACTCAAAATGCTTAACACTCGAGAGAGACGGCCATCGCCTTAACTTTCGAAGCTAACCGGATGGACGGAGTGGAAGTGAAACTGTAAGACATTGTCGGATGAGAATCGACAAAGTAATAAAGTGATTGTGGGGTTGAGCAAAAGTAGACAAAGATCACACATGCAAGGAGAGAATCAAGAATTGGCTGAGGTATCATACAAAGTGAAAAGCGAATCTCGTGAGGTAACCAATGATTGAGACCAAAAAACAATAGTGTTTTATAGGCAGAATAGTGTATTGCCGTTGAAACCTTGATTGATTTCATGAATTAACTATTGCAAATATAATGGCATCAAACTCTAAAGGGAACGCCCCTGTTTCGATAGGAAAAGAAACTCCCGAGTCATGGGAAGAGAACTACAGATAACTGTATTAGAAACTTATAGAATGATGTACAAGTATCACATCCCAAGAAAAGTGAAAATGAGAGAGAGAATCAGTCGAGACATATTGAAAATAAGAGAGGTTCAGGGGAAAATGAAGATATCATTGAGTATATAGAAGACATAGTTGGGTTAGATGATATTGGTGGGGTAGATAACATAGACGATGTTCATGTTTATTTTGAAGATATCTTGAAGAATGCTTCTAGATTGGTGAAGGTGATTCTAGTGAGTATGCTAGGGATGATGAAGGTGACTCTGGAATTGGTGAAGGTGATTCTAGTGAGTGTGATAAAGACGGTGGAGGTGACTTTGACAGTGAGAATGAGAGCTATAAGGCACAATCAAAGTATGAAAATTCTAAAAGTAAAGAGGGTTTGGATGATGATTATGAAATAAATCACGGCCGTGATGATAGTGATTGTGATACAGATGAGAGAGATTTCGGCCTCAATGATGATGATGGGCCTCCACCGGAGAGGGTTAGATTTAGTGAGTTGGATGTACATGAAAATAGGCCCAACTTCATATTGGTAATGACATTCTTAGATAGAGGTGAATTGAGGAGGGCTATTGATAACTAATAAGGGGATTAATGTGAAAATAGTTAGAAGTGAGAAGAAGATGGTAATAGCCACTTGTTAAGAGGGCTCCCATTTAGGTTGTATGCATTTAGAGATGGGAATAATGTTGGATACAAGTTGAAGAGTTTGGTTCACGAGCATATGTGTGCTAGGGTTTATAAAAATCAAAGGGGAAGTGTGATATGGCTAGCTGAACACTTCATGGATAAAATCCAAGACAATCCTCAATACAATATAAATAAGATGAAGAAAGAAGTTGAGCATGAATTGAAAGTGTGCTTCAGCATACATAAATGCAAGAGGGCAAAAAGGATAATAATGTAGGACATGGAAGGGGTTTTTGTAGATGAATTTGAAAAATCGGAACTAGATTGAATTGAGCTAAAAGGGTCAAATCCAGGCTTTGATGTGACTGTTAAGTCAAGTAACGAAGCTTTAGAGCAAGGCAGGAGGGTGTTTAGAAGAATGTGAGTGTATTTTAATGCATCTAAGGTATGTATCTATTTTTTTAACATAATTTAATTGTTGTTTTACTTGCGTAAAATCCTATGGTTTGCCTCTGTCATTGTTGTTTTAATTAAAACTTTTTTGTTGTTGTTTGTGTTAGGTTAGGTGGAAACTTAGTTGTAGGCCAATTATTGGCCTTGATGACAATTTTTTGAAAGGGAAAGCTAGAGGCATATTGTTGACTACTGTAGGGTTAGATACGAATGACTCCTTGTATCTAATAGCTTTTGGGCTCACTAATAAAGAGACTGATGTTAACTAGACTTGGTTCTTACTATGGCTAAAATTCTCTCTTGATCTTGATGATGGTGGTAAAGTAACATTTATGTATGACATGCACAAGGTATAGAATTTGCTATTTAAGTTAAAGTTGTGTTCCTATTCATGTTGCTGACTACAAAATACATGTAGGGCTTGGCACAAGTTGTTGCCGAGTTCCTACCTTTGGCTAAACATAAGATCTGTGCTAGACATATTAATGCAAATTGGAGCAAAATGTGGAAGGGGAATGAGTTGAAAAAGAAGTTTTTTGCTTGTGCCTGGAGCACATTTAGAGAACAATTTAATGACAATCTAAAGGCATTGAAGAAGATTAATAAGGCAACAACAATTAGGGTAGTGGCTATCTACAGTGTTAATGGATGGGTAAGAGCATTTTTTACTAATAGATGCTTGTTATGGGTTGTAGACAGTAATGTAAGTGAGAGTTTTAATGCATTGACTTATGAGTATAGGTACTTGCCTATGATTAAAATGTTTGATGGCATTAGGATTAAGTTGATGGAAAAATGGGCTGCTAGTGAGCAAAATGTCAGAACTTAGAAGGGAAACTATAGCCAAAATGTCTTGACTTATTTGAAACAAATAGATACTTGGCTGTCAATTGTAGGGTTTTCTTTAATAGTGACGATGGATATAAGGTAATTGAGGGGAAAGATAGGCACTTATGGTGTTGAATACTGCACTTATAAAGCATGGGATTTAACTTGAATCCCGTGCCAATATGTGATATGTGCCATGTATCATACCAAGATTGATCCCATCACACAAATTTCATGATATTATCATAAGGATACCTATATTACTAGCTATAGGACAAAATATCAACAAGTTAAGGGCCAATAATTTTAGGAAACAGACGAGTACCTACCAATGCTACCCCCACCTATATGCAATTTACCTGGTAGACTACCAAAGAAAAGAAAAAGAACTAAAGAACCACAAAGAAGAGTAAATGTTTCAACTGCCGAATCTACGAATGTCGCTAACCTTAATGAGAACAATGCTTCACCAGCACCCATTAGGGAAAGATTCAGCAAAAAAGGGAGTGTTACAAGTGTAGCGTTTGTAGAGGGGAGGGACACAACAAAAGTATGTGTAAAGAAGTAACAAATTTGTCTACATTCTTTAATGATCTTATATAACAATTAAAGTGCTAATGTGTTTGTTTTTTATTTTAGGCACCCCTATCAAACAATCTTTGGCCTAGAAGAAAGAGAAGAACACCACCCACTCAATAAACTTCAATCATACCTTCTCAACAAAGACCTGAACTTTCTAGTACTCATTCCCAACAAAAACCATAACCCCTAAGCACTCTCAATCTTTGAACAAGTCAAAGAAGAATACATTTTCTCACAGCTCTAGAACTCAGTGTGGAATGGGAGTACTTGTGGATGAGGAGATTGGTAGAAGTGTTTACAATGTGAGTTTTACTTCATAATTATATTATCATTTCTATGTATTGATTTCTTATGTGAGCCTGATTTAGAGCATCTCGTGTAGCTAGATTCAATTCTGAATTTGTTCTTCAAGAGGGTACACCAACAGAGTTTGCGCATCATTTTGACACTCAAACAAACTTCCCTATCCCAAATGAGAAAGAGATGAGGATGTCAAGAGCTCCAACATCATCCTCACAAGGTAGCTCAAGGAAGATTGATTTCACATCTCCTAGTGTTTCACAGCCGCTAACACTTCTAGTCAAACCCCTTGGACTAATATGGAAAGGTCAACCAAGTATTACCTGCTCACAACTCCAATATCAAGTACAAAAGATGATCACAAGGAGTAGGGTCAACTCTAACATCTAGACTACTAATACTATATTTATTTTGGGATTATGGACTTCTATGTCATTGGAATTACAAGCAACACTGTATTTATGGCATATGTATTTTTGGGATTCCACTCTTGTATTTATGATGGCACTTGCATCAATTCCCAGCTTCTTATACATGAGTATATATTTTGCATTTAAGGGATCTAATGCAACTCTTACAGCACTCTATAGATTTTGTCACTTCCAATCAAATAGCACAATTTTAAGTTACACATTCAACTTGTACGTTCATTTTTTTTAATTGTTCTTTATTGGTTTATAGCAACTTAATGTTACAACAGGAACCTAGTCTTGCCTGAGAAGACCCTTTCTACTCAACAAGACATTAAATCTAATTAACATGTATTAAACCATCCAGTAGGATTCTTTTAATAATTAACTATGATAGAAAAGTTTCAAACCAAATTTTTAAAACAATATCATGGTAAAAGAATTAAACCTACCTATAAGACTTATTATGATGGAAAAGAGTAAAAACTGAATTCAAAAGGTCTACCATGGTTATAAAAAGGATTTGTCTAACACTTTCAAAAATATTTTAATTAATCTAAAATATCAACATATCGAGGTCTAGGGCACATAACCCATACATAAGACTAAGGGCACAATTAGAATAAGGGGTAGAAACCTAGCCCACTAGTCTATATACACAACACTGAAACCCCCTCACAAAACATCTAAATAAAACAATTTCTAACACATAAAATATTGTGGTTTCACCAAAATATCAGAGTATGCATGAATAAGGCCTCAGGCCCGATAATAAGTTTATAGTTATCAATACAATTATTCAAAATAATATCAATGTATATTAAAATATGATGACCCTATGATGGCAATATATAAACAATATAATCCCTAAAAATCAATTGGCATATAAGGCTACTGTGGCCTATGCCTCTGCTTGCTTCCCTTGACCTCTGTTCGAATAAGGGTTCTCACCTGAAAAAAATATCAATGATAACAGGGTGAGACACGAAGTTTCAGTAACCAAAATCAATTTACAAAATATGCAAAAAATGATTACAAGTCAGAGAAGCAGGTTTATCATTAATCATAACAATATTTCTAATAGTAAAATAGTACATAATACATTCAATAATTAAAATCATCCCTACTCATCCATCTTGCTCCTTCTTATATCTTCTAGACGTGTTACAGCCTATCAGTACTAATATACACATCCAAAGGTTAGCTAGTCACTTCAAGAAAATTGTCTTCTCCCGTGTCACTACCAATATACTATAACAGGGAGGTGTCCACCCAAAACACTTAACTCAAATCCGGTCTAGGAATGATAGAGCCGATGGGCACACAATTTCACCATATCTTTTTCACACCACCCAATATGTCCTATAACATAACACAATATACTCAAGATAATTTTCAAAAGCATTTCACAACAGTAACAATTTCATCATAACAATAATAACTCAATTATAATCACAAAGCATACATATAAGTTGGAAAGTACATTGCTTCACTGAAACAAGTTAATACTTAAACATACACATGATTTTTTTTCAAAACCCATACAAGCAATATAGATAAAATTAAAGTAAGGTTTAGAAAACACCTTACAGGCTAAAGTATCCATATAGAATAAATTAACCCCGGTTACCTCAACTACAGGCTTTACCTTGAAAGTTTTAAAAGCCAAGAGCACATTTCACAATTTTGGATTACAAACACCAATCTACACAATAATGTAGACACAAATTTAATACACAATTTATATAATTAACTTACTTACCTGACTTAAAAGTTTTGAATTAATTACCCAAAAATTACAATTTCACACTTTAATCCTAACCATTTGTTCTAAGCTTAATATAATGCTTTCCTCAACTAAATTAATTCGTTTGAATCATAAGTTAATATCAATTACATATAAATGTACAAAATCCCTAATTTAAAATTTAGATTTTCAACATAAAATTGTTATTTTATAAATCTCAAAATTTTTTAATAATCTAAATCAATTAAAACTTTAACAATACCTCCAATTGTCTAAATAAATTGTTTAACACAAATTTAATATACCCATAAGTCTAAAAATAACAACTTAAGGTTTGTTTTGAATAAAATTAATTATAAAATCACAAAACAACTAAATCAAAAATCTAAATCAATTAAAACTATATATTAACACCCATCTACATTCCTATAGTCTTATATTGTCAAAATTCAAAACTTTCCCAAAAGCCTAATCCAAACAGTTTCCTTATTCAGAGTAAAATCACTACCATTCAAAAGCCAAAATCATTTAGAATAATTTTGATAAAGAATTTTCATAAAAGGAGATTGATTTAAATACCTATTTGATCCCAAATGAAGAACTCTAAACTAGAGAAACAATGACACTGGATTGACGAAGAATTCACAATTTCTCTCTCACTCTCACTATAGCTATGAGGAAGGAAATATGAAGTTGAATGAAGTGGATATTAAATACCCACACAGTCAGGCACCAACACGTGATTGATGTTTGTTTTTTTTTCCATTTCCTTTTTCGTTTGCCAATCTTCCACCTCTTTATTGTATATATATGGATATATATCTATATATCTTTTCTTCTTCCTCTCTGTCACTATTATTATTTTTCTTTTATTAATCTCTTATATATATATATTAATAACAATAATAATAATTTCTTTTACAAGTATAATTCAAACTTTTATAAAACAATTTCTTTTTTATAAAATTACCCAATAAATCATTTTATCATAAATAATTCCTTTGTAATTGAAATTAAATTATAACATAAAAATTAGGATGTTACAGCACTTTTACAGCAACTCCTCAACTTCTTATAAATTGAGGTCACTATAAATTGAGGTTTAAAATGTTTACCTGGATATGTACACTGTGTGTTGATTTTGTTAGTGCCAGTCTGTTGGAAGAACTTGAGTTTTGACTACAAAACTCAAGTTTTTGAGAGTTGGAGAATTTTGACCATTGACAAAAGTTGAGTTTTCGGCTACAAAACTCAAGTTTTTGAGAGTTTGAAAATTTTAACCATCAACAAAACTTGAGTTTTTTGATTCGAAGGCTTGAGTTTTTGAAGAGACTGACTAGTCAAAACCTTTGACAAAACTCGAGTTTTGAAAATCTTTGACCAAACTTGAAAATACTTGAGTTTCTGGTTTGTAAACTCGAGTTTTTGTAGAATTTTGAAAATTCAAAGACACAAAACTTGAGTTTTATTCTGAAAAGTGAAAACTTGATTTATTATTTTTTTTACTTGATTCAACTACTTGGCAAAAATTGAGGTTTTCAAATGAAACACTTGACTTTTTCTACACATCCAAGTTTTTATACCCAATCTTGAAAGCATGATTTTGCATAGAAGGAATTAGGTTAACACATAAGTTTAGTTATCATAAAAAAACATGGGATCTAACAGCTTGCAGGTTCTAAAGCTAAAAAAATATAGCTAGCTAGCAACATATATATTGTAAATAAAAGCTTTCATCTTTCATATACAAAAACTTTTTCATGCTTCATATCTCCCTAGACTCAATATAGTGAAAACCATAATCAAATATCTACTTCTCTACCCACTCTTTCTCTATCTCTGTTATTACCTCAGCGACCTGCATTATAATGATCATTTAACCTCACAAAAATTTGTCAAATACTTAAGTCTAGAACTTTCACAAATTCTACAGGGTTGGACACGCTCACAAATAGAGTGGTGTTCAATCCCTGAGAAACCACTTAGTTGTGGTTCTAGTCGCAGCGTTTAGGGAGGCGTCCTAACTCTAGGGTGCTAGGTTAACGCTTGAGAGCAATTGACATCTCGCCTTGCCTGACATTGGTATCACCTAGGAGGAATGAAGATTTTGCCCTGCCCTTGGATTGTGGGTAAGCTTGACCCCCTTCCAAAAATTTGTTATTATAAAAAAAATACAACACACACACCGAACACATGTAACTAACAACAACGATATCACTGCTTTAAACTTCCTTTCCCCCTTTATGAGTTCCCTATCATTCAACTCATGTATATGTTTAAGCCTCCTCAAATCACCATAAATTGCATCAAGTTCTTCACTTGGTCTCTGCCCATGTTCTGCTCTTCGAAGAATGCAATTTTCATCATATAATATGTCAATGTCATCTAAAAGCTCCTTAATCACCTTATTTGCTCTTTCACCAAGGTTGTTATCATGATAAGAGAAGAATCCACGCACCATCCTATGTTTGTAACAACCATTACATCACATATTTGACCAACACACACTACAAAAAAATGGTAATTTTGTAGCATTTTATTTGCAGCGATTTGTTGAAATCGCTACAAAGTGCTAAATTTGTAGAGGTTTTACAAAAAAACCACTACAAATTTACTGCATGGTTAACATTTGTAACGGTTTTAGGTAAAAACCGCTACAAATAAAGGTGCTAACTTAGCTCCATGGGGCGCGAAACTGTGTGACATTTGTGGCAGTGGTTTTGCAGCGGTTTTGTTAACAAAGAACCACTACAAATGTTCAATGTGTGCATTTGTAGCGGTTTTTGTTTAAAAACCGGTACAAAATGCGAATCATCAGACATTTGTAACGGTTCTGTAAAACCGCTACAAATATTACACGAACTACAAGGCCGTTTGTAGTGTTTATTGTAGCTGTTTTTCAAAAACCGCTACAAATGTAGCGAGTTTAACCCCTATAAATACCCCTCACGTTTTCATTTCAACGTTTCGCCAATTTTTGTCTCCCAGAGTTACTTTAGAGAATTTCTACAGTTCTGAAATACTGTCCAAATCCATTTACATATACTCCAGTCATGTTAGTTTTTATATTTCATTTCTTTACTTTATTTTTTAAAATGTATTTATCAGTAAATTTATTTATTATTTATATTTATTTTATTTTTCTTAATGGTAAATTTTTTATTTTATTATAATAATATGTTTATTCCATTTGGTTACTTTGTATTGTATTTGAGTTTATTTTTATATATATTTTATCCCTTCTTGTATTTTTATTTGGTTTTTTAAATTTTTGTTATAGTTGTAGTTATATTACATTTATTTATAATTTAAGTTGTTATATTGCATTTGTTTTTTTACTTATGTTTTCTTTATTTTTGTTATCATTAATTATAGTTTAATTAATTCCGTTTGTTTAGTTTGCATTCCATTTCAATTTATTTCATATAATATTTTTTAAAAAAAATTCATGTATTTTTTTATTTCATTTATTTGTTTTATTTGTATTATAATTAGAATTTGATATCTTTTGATTATAATTTAATTTGTTATAAAGTATTCCATTTTGTTGTTTGGTATGTGTTTTAAATTTTGTTATAGTTACAGTATTATTTAATTTCATTATAATTTAATTTGTAATATTTTATTTAATTTATTTAATATTTATTTGTTTTAAATTTTTGTTATAAATGTACTTTCATTTTGTTTGTTGATAATGTAATTTGTGACAGATACATATTTAATATTTATTATTTTTTTATTTATTTTTTGCCACGTATTTTTTATTTAATTTCTTGTTTTTATTTTTTAATTTTTAGTATGATTATATTTTTATTTATTTTGATTATAATTTAATTTATTATACAGTATTCCAAATTTTTGTTATTTTATTGAAGTTACTTTGGCTTCCCAGTCACTCGTGAGAATGTTGAGAATTTTTCTCACTTTAATACCTTGCTCATATTTCTTTCCAAGAGCGGCTAGTTGATTGATGATGTGAATGTATCTTAACTCGAACTCAGTAATAGTTTCTTCGCTCTTCATTCTGAATAGATTATATTCTATAGTGAGAGTGTTTATTCTGTTTTCGTTGATTCCTGATGTTCCTTCGTGCGTAATCTCCAGAGCCTCCCACATTTCTTTTGTTGTTGCTACATTGCAGATCCTAAAGTACTCCTTTTGATTGAGGGCACTTTGAATCATGAGTTTTGCTCTGTTGTTGAGCGTCACTAGCTTTTTATCATCTTCGTCAAATTAAACCTGAGTCTTTTTCACTTGTCTATCTGCAACTGTCTTCATGGGGACGTAATTTCCATCTTGTATTACTTCCCATAAGCCATGACAAAGACTCTTAATTTTGCTTTCCAGAATGAGAACTGTTCTCCATTGAATCCTAGAGGTCTAGCGATAGAGGTTCCATATGGTAATATGCTTTCATCTAGGCTTGTTATTGGGATCGTCCTTCTAGGCTGTTAAACCTACAACAAAAAGAAGGCTTGGCTCTAATATCAAATGTTAGTGCAAACCTATCACCCAAGAGGGGGGTGAATTGGGTGATTTTATAAAAATTAACAAATTTAATTTTTTATAAAAGAAATAAAAAAGTCACCAGAAGAAGACACGAGAGATTTATACTAGTTCAATCCAAACCTTGACTTACGTTCAACCTTGGAGTCACTCTCAAGATTTTCACTATCTTCCAAGATTAATCGGGCTCTTGGATGCCACTATACAATCATTAACAAGTAAGTACACTCTCACTCCCCTTACACTTTGTAATACACCACCTATCCCAAGGTCCAACTACCTTGAGAATTTTCAGAGAATATCAGAGAAGTAATAAATGCTCTTCTTGAAAGAGAAATTATCTAAGCACTGAAGCACGTATATTTCAAAATATGTTTTCTCTCACGGATCAATGGAATAGTAGGTTTGGCAATAAATGTGTTCGTTAAGTTTTTGCTTTTAATGCTGAGGGTATTTATATCGATGATGAGATTAATGACCGTTGTTGTTTTGGTTGAACATGTCAGCACATTCTCTCCAACCGTTGATGGCAAAAACCTACTTCTTCTCTAAGATTATAGTCGTTGAAATAGAGAAGAGAGGATTTGAAATCTAGCCGCTAGTGCATTAAATGCTGATGACGTCTGCAACATATTTTAAAAAAAAACTCAAATCTAGACCGTCAAAAATCATATCTCAATGGCCTAAATCTGCTTCGCGCTCCCTTACTAAAAAGGATTGAAGAGAGTACTAATATAAGCAATTGAAACTTGAAAGAGAAATTTGAAACACATTTTTTGCCCATCATTTTAATGAGTAAAGTTTTCGCACATCTCATACCAATTTGAATTATATAAATTGATTTTGGACCATCTAGTTTTAATTTAATTTTATTTATATTTTAAATAATATTTATTTTAATATATATAAAATTTTAAATATAATTTTTTATAGGGCAAAGGAGCACCGAACACCATAAACTTTCTTTCAAGGGGCGCCTGGCACCATAAACATTTTTTAGGAGAAAATATATACACAAACATTTAAAATAGGGGCATATTTAACAAAACATTAATGTTGCTTACTAACTCTGTCAATTGAATAGTAATTCAGCTCTTCCATGTCCACGTAGCAGAGAGAGAGAGAGAGAGAAAAGAGCCTTATAATAACTTGTTCTTCCTCAGATCAAAAGTCTCCCAACCCAGGGAAAAACTGGCAATCACCTCATACGGAATCGTCTCTTCCATACAAACATCTCCTATACCTTCAGTCTCTGATACTCTCACAGGAAATTAAACTATTAGTTTGAACTTGCTATTATCCATTCATCAATGAAATATTGCAACCTCAAAATCAAAACGCTTCCATAAACAAGTTCGCCTCAAT
>JBAGKO010000014.1:4599086-4613262 GCA_037177275.1 Acacia concinna
AATGAAAACCAGAACCATGTTTCTGAAATCAACCACAGAGTTGCCTTTTTCTGTGCTCAGCTTCGGCATTCTAATCGCAGTGTTTGTTTTTATTATTAGCGTTTATGTTTTTTTGGTTTTGTCCCAAAAATCAGGGGAAAAAAAAGTTTCTGTTTGGTGGTTTGGCTTTTTCAAATTGATATGTTTACGTTAGGTTGTTTTCTTGGCATATAAGTTCATTAACAGAGCATCTACCTTTTTTCTTTAAGTCCTAAATATTTTCTTTTATAAAACAACCAACTTTCTTGGTTCTAAATGTTGTCTCTTCAATAGCTTGCTTAAATTTTTACCCACTTCCTTCAAGCGCTTATATATAAATATTTATAATATATGCCTCAATTTTGACATGTTTGAACAGTTGGGGAAATGAAGTGTGTGTAGATATGGGTATGCCTCAGAATTTATCAGACAAAAGGGAATTAGTTTTGATATGATGTTTCAGAAATTAATGTCAAGAAAGGAAGAAGAAACAAATATTATGGGGCTGAGTTATAATTCTATTAATAAATTAACAAGAAAAAATAATTTTAATATAAAATTGTAAAAAAATAAACAATATATATAGATAAAGTGAAAATGGGATATTTATCCAATTAAAATTTACCCCACCTAACTTTAACAAACCTTAGATTTTGTTTTGTTCAACTGATTTACATGAGAAATATGGTGATTCAGGTGCCACCTTTGTTTCCTCGGTATAGGTGCACAATGAACTAGCTCTGGACCATCTCAGAATCACCAACTTGCCACACTCATTCCCAACCTCAATCTCCCTAGCACTTTCGACGAAGACGAAGCCTCCGCCTAGCTCACACCCCTCTGTTTCTATCGCTCTCTTTTCGAACTCATCGACCCAGCCTGAGCCCGCTCGTATATGAAGTTTTCTTTTTTCAACAAAAAAATAAAACTGTTACCTGTTAATTAACATATTATTTTATTTTATAAACCTGAATGAAATGACATCGGAGATCCCTCGATCCCCACCCATCTCGACTGTCGCTCTCTGCTCAGTGCTCAGTGCTCAGTGCTCAGCTTCTCGTTCTTCAGTGTCGAATATCCGTCTCCACCCCTAGTTTCTAACCAGACCAACGATCTATGTCAAGATTGCGTGATGATGAAATTTACCTAATAGAGCCTTGGTGACCTTCGTTAAACCCAATCATCTGTCCTTTTGTTATGCCTATTAGATTTGTCTAACGAGTGATTTCCCTGTGTTCATTGGTTATGCAGAGAGGAAAATGGGGGGAAGATGATGCGGAGAATAAAAAGAGTGGAAGCTTGAATTGGCGGTTCTATTAAAGGAAACAAAGGGGATGAATTGACCTTATCGCTACAAGGTAAATTTCTTCTCTCCTTGCGTCAGGTCTTATCTCTGTTTAGGGAGCCATTTAGTGCCACTTTCTTTGTTGATTTTAGGCTATAATAAATGCAGCAGATTGAAGGATTAATGGTTGGAGTAAAAGTTTTAAGAATGTAGCTAATGGACTAAATGTAAACTCATTCTCATTCTTGCATCGTCTGCTCACATTGTAAGGGAGGTTTTGGGTACATTATACAATGTAAATTATGTCTAAAAATCTGCAGCTGACTGATACAATTAGGGATATGACTGGGTGGTCAATATTCTAAATTCTAAAGACACATTCTTTCTTGCATCGTTTTGATAGATAATTGAGGGACTTTTGAAAATCTTTTTTGATGATTATTTCTTCGTTGTGAATTCTTCTGTGAGTTGGATTTTAAGGGTAAAAAAGTTGTGATCTCAATTGGAGGAAGATACATAGATAGCAATTACCCATATTCTCTCTTTAGAGAGTGAAGTCAGTTAAGAGTGGATTGTGATATTTATGTACGAACCTGAATATTCATGGAACTTTTGATAATTGTGGAAATTTGAGCCTTGGCTGAAATGTTTTACACTTCTCATTTTCCTACTGCCAAATTAATGATAAGATTAAATGTGTAATTAATTGGCGCCTTTTGTCAGTACATATCAATGCTTTCCATATGGTGAAAATTAATTGCTATAATTCCTGTTGCTTGCCCTTTGTGTTCCTTGAGAAGTTAATGAATATCACCCCTTTTTGATTGGTATGAGCACAAAATGGATCACAAGAAGGTAGAATAAATAGAATATGTCCACTTTATTTTTCTCTAGGGGCTGTTTGGTATGAGGGGGAGGGGAGGGAAAACAAAAATTTAGGAGTTGAATTTAAAGAAATTGAAGAAGTGTGGTTATAAAATTTTAATAAGGGAAAAATGTAACATAAAAAAGTATGAAAAAATAATTTAAAACTTTTAACCCAATTTCTTTAATTTTTTGAAATTCAAGTTATAAAAATTTCCCCTCCCCTCCCCTCCTGTCCACTCCAAATCCCTCGTACATAACAAGCCCTAAGGGAACATACCTGAACAACTTATATTTGACTGACCACGAGCACACACAGATTGAAGACTGAATATATGTAATTTATTGTATGCTTTACTTTTTTCAGAGCTTGTTAGATGGAGCTTTAAATTTTCCATTGGCGCATAGGGTGTCAATTGACAGTCTGTGTTACTAGTCTCTGCAGGTACCAATGTCAGTTGGGTTGTATAATCATATTTGAACAAGCTAGGGTTTCATTGCAGATCTTAGTCCATGAAACCCTAAAAGATGGAGAATTGATATTGAGTTTTCATCTGGCAGCAGCACGCTTTTCCAAAATTATATTCTGGTCATCCCATCAGCGATTAGCAACCTGAAATCAATAGCTAGTAAGTTTTGGTCCCACAACCTAAAGTTGGATTTCTTCTTCTTCTTGTTAGGTTTGGGTTTTAGCGATTTCTCATTTTGTGCCCTTTGATACCATTTGATTGTACCTGGATGATTGGCATAATATAGAATTCTTTCTATTTGTTTAGCTGACCTCAATGGTGTTCAGAATTTCCTTTATGGTTAAGGTTTTTGAAATTCTGAAGTTAACAAGGTTTGATTTATCCTTTTTCAGCAATGCCAATCATAAACTTTCATTCATTGCTTGTATTCTCTGTCTTTTTCCGTGCGGCTTTAATTCTATACGGAGAATGGCAAGATACTCATTTGGAGGTTAGATACACTGATGTAGACTACCTTGTATTCTCTGATGCTGCATCTTATATGGCTGTGGGCGATTCCCCTTATAAGAGAACCACGTATCGCTATTCCCCCTTACTCGCATTTCTTCTTATTCCAAATTCTTTCATCCATCGATCATGGGGAAAGTTTCTCTTCTCAGCATCAGGTATGCAAACCTGTCAATGTGTAGTTTCTTCATACAATTATGGTTGATCTATTGAATTGAAGTGTTTATTGCTCACTGGTCTTGGAAAGATTTTTAGTCTGTTTTCCTAAGAATGTATCAAATCCTTTGACTTGTGGGGGAATTTATTTAAAGAATACATCAATAGGATGTGTAATAATAATCATGCACACATTAGATGCCATTTGCTCACAAGCCCTGTGGTTGTTGCAACTTATTTGACATTTTATGGTTGGAAGGCTTACCTATGACACAAAGTGAGGTTATAATTGCAAGACTAGTAATATTCAATAACTTGCATCTTTTATAGATTTAATCCTGTACCTCTGCATCAAGTCCAAATCCCTATACTTTTGTTGAGAAGGCCTAGTTGACAATTTTTTCAATTATTGATTCATTACACCTAAGAACATCTTATTATGTTCAAATTTAGATATACTTGTGGGATACTTCATACATTATATTTTGAAGAAGCGTAAGGTGCCTGAAAATCTGTGCAACTACTGTGTCATGATATGGCTCTTCAATCCATTTACCTTCACTATTGGGACACGTGGCAACTGTGAGCCCATTGTTTGTGCTTTGGTCTTGTGGATCATTATATGTCTTATGAACGGTATGTTTATACTTTTCTATTTTCTTAAACTGATACTGCTGTGATATTAGATTCATAGGTTAGCTGATCAATCATTTAATTTGTTATTTGTTATTGGTTATTGCTTTAATAATAGGTTATCAGTTGTTGCTAACCATTTTATTGGTTATATTTTTTTTGTCCTAATATATTAGTGAGCGAAATTAGTTATGAGTATTATGGTGAAAACCTGTAGTTCACTGTCAAACCTGTATTTGTGAGGGTTATGCTGCATTCTATAAGTCAAAGAATATGAGATAGATGCTGGTTTCATGTGTATGAATGTCTGGGTTTTGGTGTGGTTGGGGTAGCTTTTGGGTTGGGTGTATGCTCTGTCATTATTGTCATGGTTGTGGCTTTGTGGTGTTAGATGCCTTTCAGGTAACAAACTTGGGTGCCATTGAAGCATGTATTCCACATGGGCAGTTATGTATAAATTGAAAAGTCCATATGTTATGTAATCATGATAATGACTCAGGACAGTTAAAAGTTAGTTTTTGTTACGTAAGTTTCAAGAATATGGCTTTTAGGATCAATCCTGTTGTCTATATCGATAAAACCCTTTTAACCAATTGCCTAAGATCATTGTGAATATATGTGTGAATCGGTTCAGCCCTCTTGTTCTCCCTTTGTTTTCTTTATTCTTCTCTATTTTAACCCTCTGTTTCTCTCATTCTTCCATGTCTTTCCCTCTCTTGCCCTCTCTCTTATCTCTTCATCTTCCTTTTACATGAACACTAGATGTATTGATTATTAGCCTTCTCGTTGGCTGATGAATCATGCACCAGATAAATCCATCTTTTAATTTGCTGATGGTATAAAATTAAATACTTGCATTCATCTTGATGTTTCTTATTTTTGCTATTATTTCTTACAATACCTTGTTTTTTGGTCATTTTCCTGGCCTTGGTTTGCAGGTAATGTGGTACAGTCAGCATTCTGGTACGGACTTGTAGTCCATTTCAGGATATACCCTATTATATATTCCATTCCTATACTGCTGGTTCTTGATCCAAGCTACTTCCAATCTGGTCAGAAACCTGACGTAAGTGTCTGGAGTGCTGTTGAAGGAGATTATCCCAAGTATGGGGATAAATATTGTTCTTTATATAATCTATTAAAAACCATATTTACAAGGGATAGAGTAATGTTTGGACTAATATCAGGGGGTGTTTTTCTCTTCTGTACTGGTTTGTTCTACCATTTATATGGGTGGGAATTCCTACATGAGGCACTGTTGTACCATCTTACTCGTACAGATCCAAGGCACAACTTCTCCATCTATTTCTATCACATATACCTTAATTACGGCAATAACGCTTCAATGGTGGAGAAGCTGATCTCCTTTTTGCCGCAATTTGTGGTGCAGCTAGTTCTTATATTCAGCCTTGCACAGGACTTGCCCTTTTGCCTTTATGTGCAGACTGTGGCATTTGTAGCATTCAACAAGGTTTGTTCATTTATTTATAATCTGAAGGAATATGAAATCCGAATTCAAATAGTTCCACACAGTTACTGTTCACCTAATTGAAGTTAATACAAAAATTCAATGAAATTTAACGTAATTGTTCCAAGTATAACTTTTATGTTGAAGCCCTTTCCGGCTTGCATAAGGATCATGCTTCTGGATTGGGATCCTTTAAATTTCTCAAGAGAAGTAGCAATGCCATTTTTAAAGAGACAAATACTCCAAATATGTCTCTTGATTTGTTCTGCTATTAAATGTGGATCCAAGGGAGAAAAAGCATAATCTCTCATAGAGGTTGCATTCTCCACAACTTCACTTGCTGATATATTTCTCTGAACTTTTCTCCTTAAGAAATACGAAGGATCGAAGTCCCAAGCTTCCATATATTTGGGTCATTCAATATAGCCATCTGATTTCTGCATGCTGTTGCATAATTTTTGTTGCAGGTGATTACTGCACAGTACTTTGTTTGGTTCTTTTGCCTGTTGCCTCTAATTCTTCCATGGAGTAAGATGAAACTCAAATGGCAGGGCCTTTCATGCATTCTTTTGTGGATTGGAGCTCAGACCCATTGGTTATTGTGGGGTTACCTTCTTGAGTTCAAGGGTAAAAATGTCTTCTTACAGCTTTGGGCAGCAGGCTTGCTGTTTCTGGCAGCCAATGTTTTTGTTCTTGTCATGACCATCCGCCACCATAGATATGCTCCAATATTCAGAAATGTTGAGCATGCAAATTCCAAGAACATGGCTAAGCTTAAGTGAGTGTGAAATAGAGTCAAGTTCATCCTAGTTTTAGTAGTCATCATTTGCCACGATATGTGTGCCTCAGTTTTGGAAGATTTAACATTTAGACAACCTCTACGCATTATTTGTAGGACCCAGGTCAGCCATGTTGATATTTGAAGGTTAATTCCCTTTATTTTTGTTTTTATTTTTTTATATGCACATGTATCATCATATTAAAATGTAGACAACCTCTACACATTACTTTTGTTCAACACTGTTAAATAGTATATGTAGGCACTTCTCATGGAGATTAGAATCTTGGCTTATCACGTGAAATACTATAGTCCCCTAAGCCAATCATTTATATGTTATTTGAATGTTGTTGATTTTTTGAATTTTATTAAATAAACTAAAGATTACATGCAAGTAGGTCCAAAACAGAACATATCATACAAATAAGGCTAAAATCCAACTAAATAACCATGAACCCAAATAACATGATCATCGCTAATCTAAGCATGAATCAAAGTCAGGATCACATGAGCCAATATTTTAGCCCCTGCCTGAAAAAGGAAGAATCTTCGAAAATGATGCTGGAAACAAAGGATGGGGTGCAAGAACCACCCTATCACATCATCCCAAATGAAAGAGTCATCTACTACCATAAGGTGGAGAGGGATCCTCTTCTTCACCTTCCTCCTATACTCTTCTTTACCCTTGGATGAAAATTCAATGGTTTAGATTTAATATTCTATGAAAATAGATATTAGTATAAATATTATTTATAATTAAAAGTATAAAAAAATTGCTAAAATTCCATTTGAATTGTTGGGGTGCAAAAAATTGAAGAATCTTTACTTTATGATAATAGTATATAGGAGTGAGATCAAAGTTTTCTAGTTTAAATTTATTTATCTATTTCTATCTCAAAATTATAATATTATCTATTTTCATAAAATGTTAAATCTGGACTGTTGAATTTTTTATCAAGAGTGAAGAAGCATAGAGGAGGGTAATGGACATAAGGGCAGATTCACCATCAACAAGCAATACTTATCACACAAAGAGAAGAGAAGTGTCGATGCCAATGAAGAAACTCCTTATGCTTGAAGAAACTCCGACCATCCCCACCAATCATTCCCCAACCCAAAGCCACCGTATTTGAGCAGAAACACCACGTGAGAGGCACATTTTCTTATAGAGATTTAAATATTGATTTATCACGTTGTGAAAAATTAGCACCTTCTACTAACATTTTTGTGTTATTTGAGTGTTGCTGATTGACATAATAGTAAGAATTTCCATATTGTTCTGTAGCTGTTTTTTTTTTTCCATCTCAATTTGCAACACTAAAATCAGCAATGAAACGGATTCTGTTTACAGTTTTGTCGATAAATGCCTTGGTTATTATGAATTTTGTAGCTAATTCAATAATTTTTGTAGTATAAAAAAAAGCTGAGGATTATCTATTTCATGAGATTTTACTTGAAACAACATATTTCAATAAAAATGATGCTTCGTACGTTAGGCATCGAGCATTTGTGAATGAAAAGCCGTTTTTCAACAGAAGGTGGTATGTCATGAGATGCCGAGAGCCTTGAACGCCTTTCAGATTAGTAATTAATTAATTCTTCCAATTAAACTCATATATATGACCATAAATGGTACTATGTCACTCAGATTGTTTATGGAATGGAATAAATTACTTTGATTTCTGCTGTTGTCTGGGTTTGAGGGAAGTGATTTTGGTAATTGGGTGATTTGGATTTGGAATGTTATTTATATTTAATTTGATGGTTTAGACGTACGGAAAAAAATGAAAACATTTAAACATACCATATAATTGAAATTAACATTTCATCACAATGAAAATAATGACAATACTTTCAAATATACATGCCTTGTAAAATATTAAATATATACACCACAAGAATTCCAAGCATTGTAATTCTTCACTAATTAATAAACCATTCACAACCAAGTTTAAAATTGTGGCACATAAAAACATAATTCCTTACAATATGCATTATTCTTGTGGTCATTTTGTGTTTCATAGAGCAAGGCAAAGCATATTTTTTCCCTAGATTGAATTATCCATAGTTATCAATGTGTTTTTGATAAAAGTTATCAAAATTGCTAGATTGAATTATAAAAGCCACTGCAGTACACAAGGTCATCAATATGAATCAATATATGAATAGGAAAAGAACAGAAAGTATCCTTTGAGGCATGAGTTGGTGTAAAAATTGCCTTGCCGGACCAGATGCCAGCCGTGTAACAAAATTACTCAGATTTTCCTTGACTTGTATTGAAAATAATTGCTATGAGGTCTCAACGAAGGGAGTTAATAACTAATGAGCCTCATCAATATGAACTTGTTGCCATTTTCCACATTAAAACTTGTCAATTCTCATTCTTTAGTTGTTATTTTGAGGTGTTTAAATTTTTTCCTGGGGACCTTATAATAAGTCTACCATAAATTTAAAATATAGTTAGTTTGTAGGATAATTAGTGATATAATATATGTATGTTAGGATGATTGATTTGTATGAAAGTTGGTTAACTATGAATTTTAAAATAGTCTCCTTAAGTTATCATGCACTAATAAGCTCGTGAAGTTTTTTTTTTTTTTTTTGGATTTTTTAAATGTAAGTTTATTGTTGAAAAGGTCTTAGGTTTTCAACTCGACAAGACTTGGAGGGTTATCAGGGGTAAGATAAATTATTTAATTCCCTATGTCTTAATATGACTAAATTGTTCAGGTTCAATGGACTAGTTTGATTTATTCCAAGCCATGATCCTCTTGACTTTAGTACGACTGTCTTCATGAACACCTAATATTGCCCTTGCTATAGAAAAAGTAGGTTGAACATTTGGTTTTCCATTTTAATTAACAAGTTAAATAATTGATACTGCTTTAATACTAAATATCAGACATACTTTGATAGTGAACTTTGGTCCTAACCATAGGACTCTTTATATTTTATATTTTATATTTTATCTTTATCATTTTTAAAAATCAATTTATCTAAATTATGAATTGATATATAATCTAATAATACATAAATATTTTAGTTAAATCATGTCACATACGTTATAATAAAGTAATTTATCTAACTTTCTTAATATCTTCAAATTAGATAAATACGTTGATATTAGTCTTAAATGTAATATATATTTTATATATTTATCAATAATTTTTAAATTAGCTCTATTGATATTCCCTTAAACAATAATCAAATAGGAGAGGAAGAGAGGGAAATAATGAAGGGTATTTTTTTTTAAAAAAGCATGTCATATTAACTTCCTAAATTTAATCAAATTAGTTAATTAGATCTTACGTCAATTTAAATCAGGATTTGAAAGAACTTGATGAATCTTATTCATTCTAGGGAAGGGTTATACTATAAGGAGGCTGGCCGACAATATTCATGCTACCAAATCCTTAAAATACTCCATTTAGTCCTAAATATAAGATCATGCTAACTTCTTTTAGAGATATTGAGAAAGTTAAATAAGTTTCTTAATCATATCATATATTGTATATTACTAAATTATATATTAGTTTATAATTCATATAAATTAATTTGGAGAAAAAATGATACATATAAATAATTTAAAGTAATTTAATTAGATTTCTTATTTTTTTCAAAAAAAAAGTTAATTGGGTCTTATACTTAGAACTAGAGATGATAAAATTAGTAAAATAGAAAAAATATTATGAAGAAATTTCTCTTCTCATAATATTTGGGATATAGTAATAAGAAGATATCCTCTCATCTGACTAGCCTCAACCCAGACTTTCCTACTACTCTGTGTACTATCTTGTTATGTGCTTTCCTCTTAGCAAGTTTGATTGTTGAAGCTCAATAAGGGCAAGAAAATTTTGAGTTTGTTTTAATAGTAAGTGATTAAAAGCATTTGTACTATTAAATGAGATTGAAAACATGTACTTTTAAGAATAGGCATATAATTGAGACCATAGTTTTGTAGCATGTTCTTCATGGAATTGACATTGGCAATTTTACATTTATCAGTGATTATCACACTTTTGAATTCAATTGACCTCTTGTGTGAATGCAAATAAGTAATCCCCTTTTTCATAATCAATTTGAGAATAGGACAAATACTTTTATTCAAATTCTTTTTCAATCTTATTGTGTTTGCAATAATTTTTCATATTCATATCTAATTAAATTTTGAGTATTAATGATATAAATGGTTTGCTTGATCATTTGAAGAAATATTTGCTTTAACATTGAATATTTAAAACTCTAGGGTTAAAAGGGCAATTTTGCCCCATAAAGTTTTATTGAGGGGCAATAATGCTCCGAAAGTTTTTACTGAGAGGCAATTTTACCCTATAGATTTTTTAAGTGGAAATTTTGTCTTGGAAGTTTCAAAAGAAGTAATTTTGCCCTTGTCGTTATCTCCGTTAATTGACCTAATATGCTAAACTAATAGTCCATGGTTCATCTAGTTATCTTTTTGTTAAGATACAAATTTACTCCAGAAGTCTGTATGTCATATACTTCATTTTTTTTTTCAAAGTATGCAAACTTACACTTTAATAAAAATAATAAAGATGACACAATGATTGTTAGCTCAGCATATTTAATCAACTAAACGTCAAAGTTAACGAAGATAACAGTAAGAGCAAAATTGATTTCCTTTTAAAACTTCTTAGGTAAAATTGCTCCCTAAAAACTTTCGGAGCAAAATTACCCCTCATTGAAAACTTTCATGGAAAAATTACCTCTTTATTCAAAACTATATTAGGTCAAGTAAAAACTTGTAGAAAGTAAGAGCTTACTCCCACTCACGTTTTTTTATAGAAAGAGGTAAAATCTCAAATACTATAGAAGAAAATAAACTATCACGATCCCTTAGTAACAAAAGCTGCACCTCATCTAATGGAGATCCATGAACACCAAATTTGCCATCATATCCCAAGCTTGTCTAGCAAATAAATCAGCGACTCTATTGGCTTCTCTCCGGCAACAAACAAGTTCCACATTCCAGTTATGATCCAACATTGTCATAATTTCAGCCAACACATTGTAATCAGGATGCTCAAGTGGAATAGGTGAACTGAGCATTTCTAACACCTCACAACAGTCACTTTCCAAAATGATTTGCTTAAATCCTCAATCGATAGAAATTTTGCGTCCCCAGACAATACCCCATGCCTCTGCCAACACCACTGAACCTGATTCTATGTGACAGATAAAACCCAGAATAAATTCTCCATCATGATCTCTTAACACCCCTCCACATGTACACCAACCAAACGCCTCCCTATATGAGTCATCAACATTTATCTTTATAAAATTATGAGGTAGAAGAACCCAACCAACATGAGACTCACTCTTTCCTACGAGAAAGGAAATTTGAGTTGCCCTATGACAAACAAGTTGTAGTTCGAGCTATCAAATCTCCTAAATGCCACATACGTTGATTAAATACATAGTCATTTCTAGCTAACCATATATGTCGACACAAGACTGTAAAAAACAATCTAAATTCATAACCCTAAATCAAAAAATTCTATCTAGTACACCATTTCAACCATCAATTATTGTCAGATCCATAGGAAAACATGTCATACCATCAGCTGGAATAATCCTCCCCTGTAACTCTTGAATATAATGGCAATCTCGTAGCACATGAAATATTGATTCCTGTCTAGATTTACAAATATCACATAAACCCGTAGTATGCATCCCACGCTAAAAACATGCTACATTCGTCAGGAGCTGACCATGAAAACTCTGCCATAGAATTAAACGATATCTCTGAGGAATTTTAAGTTTCCAAATGAACTTCCATGAATTTCTCCTACCAGTTTTAGACGATGCTGTAAAATGAAGATAAGAAGATTTCACAGAAAATCTACCATCGCTCGACCACCTCCACAAGGGATAATCATTAGACCCATATATATTTGTACATGCACTTTTCTAATTGCTGCTAGCATGTGTATGGGTAGAAAAAATATAAACTTCCGCCAATCCCATTGCCCTAGAGCAATCATGCAATCAACAACCCTCTACTATAATGTTTTCTCTGATAATGGTGGTAAGGATAATTTCTCTAAAATCTCTAAGTCAGGAACCCAATGATCCTTCAAAAAATGAGTACTCTAACCATTGACAATCTTCCAAGAAATACTTTCATGCACATTGTCCCAATTATCTCGTATGCCTCTCCAAGTACTAGATTCCACCCTCCACTTTACTACCTTAGGAATTATGTCTGCTCGTGTTTTATACTTCTCACTTAAAAATTGAACCCAGAGAGTGTATCCCTTCTGTGAATGAAAGCCCATCCTAGCTTAGTCATGAATGCCTTATTCTGATGTCATGCTTGTCTTAATCCTAAACCCCTAACCTCCTTCGTAGCATACACCCTCTCCCAAGCGACCAAGTGTGTTTTCCTATGTAAAGCACTACTCCCCCACAAGAAATTCCTTCTCCGCTTATCAATCGCACTGCATGTACTCAATGGTAATGGCACTATTTGCATAGGATACACAGGCTTAGTGGAAACCATTGAAGAAACTAAAGTATGCCTCCCTGCTATAGATAACATGTTTGCTTTCCAACTTGCTAAACGTGCATCCATCTTATCCAAAATGAATTTATAAGTGGATAGGGAAGTACGCTCATTCATGATGGGCATGCCAAGATGTTTTCCAAAATCTGCTGTAGGTACAAAGTTAAGAAATTCACTGATCTCTCGAACTTTATTATGACTAACATTTTTAGAAAAATAAATATAAGATTTAGTTGCATTTACTTTCTGTCTAGAAATCTCACAAAAATAATCTAAAATTGCTTTCACTACTGCTGCTTGATCCATATCGGCTTCAGTAAATAGAATAAGATCATCAGCAAAGAAGACATGAGAGATACAAGTACCTTGTTTGGTTAATCTAAAGGGTTTCCAATCACCATCTTCAATAGCTGTGTGTATCAAATGCCCTAGTCTCTCCATCATGAGTACAAAGAGATAAGGTGATAAAGGATCACCCTGTCTCACACCACGTGTAGGATAAAAACTATCTGCTGTTTCCCCATTCCAGAGTAATTGCATCTTTGGAGAAGAAACACAAGAACATATAACATCATATAATATCTCTGGTATCCCTAGGTTCTTCAAACAATCAAACGAGAAGTTCCAACAAACACGATCATATGCCTTTTCAAGATCAATTTTGATTGCCATAAATCCATGTTTTGTTTCTAGATTCTTCATTGAGTGAACAATCTCCTACACTAGGATAATATTATCAGCACTTTAATGACCTTGCACAAAATTGCACTGATTTGGAGCTAGAACCAATGGCATGACTGGCTTCAATCTATTCAAAATCACCTTCGTAATGATTTTATATAGAACGTTACATAAACTAATTGGCTAAAAATCACGAATTGTTTTAGGATGATCAAATTTTGGAATTAAAACAATCTGGGTATCATTTATATTCTGGATCTAATCAGGATATACTAAAGCTTTCTTCATACATTCTATCACAGAAGGGCCTACTATCTCCCACTGGCTTTGATAAAATAAAAGATTCAAACCATTAGGACTTGGTGCTTTTAGAGGGCCTATATCAAACAAGGCCCTCTTAATCTCCCCTTCTTCCACGGTCTTGCTAATAATTGTTTATAACACATGTCCATCTTTGGATAGGAACATCTGAAAAATGAGAATCTAACTAATCATAATCATCAGTATATAGGTTTTCAAAGAATATCCTTCCCATAGTCATAATTTCTCCAGCATCATATGACCATTCTCCTAAATCAAACTTTAAAGCTTCAAAGTCTATTACGTCGTCTTCTTGCATTAGCCATGGAATGGAAATACCGCGTGTTCCTGTCACCTTGAACATACCAGCTTGCTCTTGAGTATTGAACCCACATAACCTCCTCTTTTTCTAAAATTTCTCCAATTCTCCGCATACTTCCTGCTTTAATTTTTCCAAGTAAATCGACGTATTCATCAAAGAAATTTTTGAATT
>JBAGKO010000014.1:4633375-4658707 GCA_037177275.1 Acacia concinna
GAAAAGGGACTTAATTGCAAAGAAAGTAATGCGAAAGCTAGAAGCATGAAGAAAAGATGGCGCGGGGTCAGTTTCTGTGATATTCGCGGGGTCAAAATGCAATTAAAAATCTTCAAGAGCTAAAGTCAAAGACAGAGGCTTCCCTGACTGATGATCTTGAATACTTGCGATTAAATCTGGACTATCGCCCTTAAAAAAAAAGCCCCAAACGATGTCGTTTTTTGTCATTTTTTAAAAAAAAGACTCAGCCAAGTCGTCGAGTCGACTTGGCCCTCAGTCCCTTCATCCAACCAGATCGGACAAGGGTCCAATAGGCTGGTTTTCAGGTCTGACCGGTCGGTCCAGTTCGACTTTATCTTCATTGTCTGGAATACGCATTCAGGGGAAATCACATCAAGTGTGTGTTTAAAGGGGACACTGCAGAAGAAACATTCAAGAAATGTGGGCTGTTTCAACACGAAACAACTATTTGGTTAATTCACTTTTGCACAATCAAGAAACGTAAAGGTACGCCAGGAGAACAATAACCTAATCAAGGTTGTTTTAATCCCTACAAACAATTACTACAATACTAATTTCCAATGCACTTTACAGGGACCATGCAGGTTCGCAGTTATAAAAATGTCACAAAGGTCATGGTCAACCCTTTCCTTTAATTGGAGGAACAATGTCACCATCTGCTAGGGCAACACACAAACAGAGCTGACATTGAGGAATCTCACTCCTAAACATATTTTGTAATTGCATTCAGTGAAATAAAACTAACAACATCATAGATGGGATATAAATGTCAGGATTAATTATGATGGTAGAATTGTACTCTTACTTGCTTCAAAATCTTCAAACACCACATATGGTCAGGTAACACACTTAAGAAACACAATAAAGGAGCTTGTGCATGTCACAGTTGTGACTTTTATAATTAAATAACAATCACTTCATATATAGGATGTATAATGACGCCAATGCTTCCACAACACTTTACACTATCTATCGAATATACCAAATGAAAGGGGTAAAAAACTATATTGCCGTCAAAATCAAATGCAACGTCAGCTTTGCACTCATGGTGTTGGAGGAAAAAAAAAAGAAATAAGTGAGATAAAGACAATTATTAACACAATTTTTAACTCACTTTCGATAGTACTTCCTTCTCAGCCAACTAGATGAATTACAAAACTTATTTTCATCTCTCTAGATGTAAGCAGGTGTTTGCTTTTAACATTATTTACACATTTTAACATTTGTTAACACCTTTTTTTTTAAACCATTTACTTATGATTTCATTTGGTATTTAAAAATAATATTTCATAGCTGGAATATGTTAATAGACAGTACACAACGGCCTGTGCAACGCACGGGGTGCAGCCCCTAGTTTCAACCATTTGCCTAAATCGCCGATTGAAACAATCTAACATTCAAACATAATTTTTTTTGTTTTTTTAAAAGTACCGTTTGGTACTATGAATCGCCAATTGGGCTACGGTAGTCCAAACACACTGAACGTCTGATTGTTAAGCATATAATTATGTGTGTGTTTGGGAGGCCAAATCGTACATGTGGCGATGTTTGCAGTAGCATAAGCAAAAAACAATTTTTCTTATGTTTGGTTGAACAATTTTTTCAATCGAGAACAATAGGCTTTTGGATCAAATTGGAGAAGCAGCATGTTTCATGATGGGGCACTGTTCACTTTTTTCCCCATGTTATAATTTACTCCTTCTAGCCCTAATTATAAGACATAGTTGATTTTTTAAAGAATCCTAAGAAAGTTAATTACCTTATTTTAAAGTATTAAAATTTATCGTTTTTTAACTTTTTTTTTACTTATGAACTAATATATAGTATGATAAAACACAATATATGATACAATTAAATAATTTATTTTGCTTCCTTCACTTTTCTAAAAAAAAATAATTGGGTCTTATAATTAAGATCGGAGATAATATAAATATCATACTATATTTATATGTAATAAGACTCCCTCTAGTCGTAATTGTAAGCCTCAGTTGGTTTTTTTTGGAGAGATTAAGGAAGCCAAAAGAGTCAAATAGGTCTTATAAGACCAGAGGTAGTATAAATATCGTATTATATTTACATGTAATAAGACTCTATCAGATCCTAATTATAAAATCCAGTTGATTTTTTTAGAGAGACTAATGAAGTCAAAAGAGTCAACTAGATTTTGTAATGATAATCGGAAGTAATATAAATATTACAATATATTTAGATATATGTGTAATTTATACAATATAATTCATACCCTTTTCAGTCATTTCCCATAAAAAATTACTTTTATAAAATTTCAATCAAACAAGTTTTACTTTTACATAAGTAACTTATAAGTAACTTCCACAATCTTTATTTTTACACACAAATCAAATTATTCAATTTTACTTTTACTCGATCTTCTTTTTTTTTAAAAAAAACATGATTATAATATTTAATCAAAACGCGCGGTAACTTTTTCAATTATACTTCCCAATCAGTCTGCTTTTAATTCGATTGTGGCAATTTGCGTTCTCGTTAAAGACAAGTTAGTGTAAGCTTCCACTAAAAATATTCTCGAGGCCGGGGCTGTTCTTCACGAGTAAGACTTCCGTTCATCACTGCGCAAACCTCCCTCATTGCAACGGCAAATCAGTGCAGTGGGACTGTGACTCCAATGCTATGAACAATTCTTCTTGCCCGCCTATCAGATAGTCCCCTTCCTCTCATCATTACACCGCTTCCCTGCTATCTTAAGCTCTCATTTAAACTCTCGGCTTTCTTTCTTCGTTTTCTCCAATTTTGGTGCTTTCATCTCTTAGAGCTTCGAAACATCACTTCCGATTCTCGTTGGCAAAGGAAAACCCTATCTATTGTTGTACGCTTGGTATTTTTTGGTAAACTATGCTTGGTTTGGTTTTATGAGAAAACTTGTATGCATTTTCTTCTTTTTGGGCCTGAGTTTTAAACATATTTGATATGCTTGCAACAGTTCTCTCCCTCCCTCTATCGAGTATATCGTCGGTTCTTTTCTGCTGAAGAGTGGGTGGTTCTTTCCCATAGATTGACTTTGAATCTCTAGTATGGTGAGTGTTTTTTTTTGGTTCTTCTATTTCTCTCCTAGAAAATAATGCCTATGAATTCGGTTTCTCCAGTTGAGTGATACATTATCAGTGGACTCAGAATATGGTGGTCAAATCAAATATATGGAGGCCAATTTTGTGTGGAACCTTGCTATCATTTATTCTGTTTCCCATTAAATATGCCTTCTCGTTTTGTTATTTTCAGGAAGTGTTTAAGAGGGCCATACTGCAGCCTGGCCCACCTGAAAGTTTTGCTTTGCAGACTGTTCAGGAAGTGATAAAGCCTCAGGTTTCTCTTCTCATCCAACCTTTTGAGTTTTCAATTCCTCTCCTGTTAACAGAAAAATGCATTTTTTAACTACCTAGCCTATAGACGCTCGATATACTAGTGATTTCAACTGTGTTTTTCATGAAAGATGCAGTTTTGTAGTTTCTATAATCAGCTATAAATTTGTTCTGGCAACTTTATTCTCGAAGGCCTGTAGCTCCTTCTTATAGAATAAAGATGGGAAAGAAGGAAAAATGACATTAGGGCTTATTTATAGTCTAAGATCCTACCTACCCCAGTGGCTAATAGGCCACTAACAAACTAACAGAATAACGGTTTCATATATTTATTATTCACCCACCTTTAGTGATTAAAAAGATTAAATCACAGAATTTAATCTACCATGTAAAACAAGGGGAAGAGGTAGAGGCTGTGCATGTGAACGTAATAAGATTGTGCTTTATTGGGTATGTACGGGGACTATTATGCCTTCAAGATGAAGAAACAATAATCTTGAAAGAAAAGTATCTTTTTTAAGTCTATGAAATAGTGATTCTTTTCTGGTTCTTTACAAGACAAGCTTAAAACTCATTTTGTTCGACAGAGGCAAACAAAATTGGCTCAAGATGAGAATCAATTCCTGGAAAATATTCTCCGGATGCTTCTTCAAGAACTAGTGGTATGTCTTTCTACTGCCTTTGTTCATATATCAGTCTTTGAAGTTTCTTGTGCTGATTGAGTTGATAATATCCCTTTGTTTTATCATCGAAGAGAATCAAATCAGCATAATATTTTGTTGTTTTTATCTGCGGCAAAATCCTAATGTTGGTATGTCATGTCAAATATCTATATTTATAATAAGAACTATTGACCATGTTGTGGTCATTCCCTCCTTTTTTCATGTATGCTTCATATGAGTTAAAGTCTGAAGAAACTCTGCAAGTTTTCCTGTGGGAGATTCAATCATTACTTCAGTAGGAAATGAATCAAAATGGGACTTAGTCAAATGTGAAGGAACTTGTAATCATCATTCTTTCTATAAAGTACTTTTGACTATACGTTGTTTTCCCTTGACCTTATTATAATTTACTTGTTTAATTTATTTTTTTTTGTATATTAGCCTTCAATTAATGTTTCCTGTCTCAATAATATCATACATAGTCACTTTATAATCTTTTGTTTTGCTGAGACTTGTGTAAGTCATGACAGATTATCTGATCAACTTGTTATTAGTCACTTAAGACTTGCCTCCTAGGAATTGTCTTTATTTTCTTTATTAACGTATTGAAGTAGTCTTAGATTCTTAAATGGCACTGTATAGCTTGTAGATGCAGAATATTTTATGCCATTTCCACACTTTGTCTACTGGGAAGTGAAGCATAAACAAAATAAGTAATGTCCAACAAAGGCATGGATCTCAAGTTGTGTTCTAGATATAATTCTTCCATTTATTTATTTACTTCTTCTGCCAGTATTCTTTATCATCAGATCTATGTCTATGATCAGCATTTTTCCGTTTGCACTTTTTTTTCCAGTCATCTGCAGTGCAGTCAGGAGAGCAAATAATGCAGTATGGACAATCAATGGATGACAGTGAGACAACTCAGGGCCACATTCCTCGCCTTCTTGGTTAGAACATGATTGTACTTGCCAAACTATTTTGTCTTGTGTTTTGCTTTTCCCCCTCATTTTGGGGAATTTTAAATTTTAATTATATGCCATATATATCCCTCAAAGAGTTGTTTTAATTAGAACTGTAAAGGATGAATTGTAATTGACGTCTGTAGTTTATCCCAAAAATGTTAGTGAACCATATAAATATGAGAAAACTGATAAACACAATGGAAAAATTCTAATAAATAGATGCTACATCCCAAAAAAAAAAAAAGCTAAGGAATAAGCATGCTAGATTATGTTTAACAATTGTTACATGCATGTTCAACAATATAACATGGATTCTGCTAGTAATTTAGTGTTGACAAAAAAGTTAAAATACTGTCAAGGACTAGTTAAATTCACAAGTTATTTAGTGAAGATCCTTATCAAATCTCTAACTTAGTCCCTCAGATGAAAGCCCTTTGGGCATGTAGTATGTGGGAAAGCCCCGGCTTATTAAAATGCATGCTGATTTAGGGAGTCAAGGATCAAACTCCTGACCTTATGTTTATGAAGGCTGTGATGTCATGCCAAGGACTAATTCAACACAAAAGCTGGGGCTATTAAGTGAAGGCCTAAGAATGGTCTTTATTATAATCACTTTCTGTTCTAATTATTTGGTTGTTTATAAATACTCCTTAATGTAAGAGATGTTTACCTAATTTGATTAGATCATGGAAGTTGGTTAAGTTAGTTAATATAATATGCATTTTTTAAAACACCCTAATTTATCTTCCTTAGTTCCCTCCTTTCCTCTCCTCCTTGATTATGGTTGAGGGAGCATTA
Organism: Acacia concinna; assembly: GCA_037177275.1. Taxonomy (NCBI): domain Eukaryota; kingdom Viridiplantae; phylum Streptophyta; class Magnoliopsida; order Fabales; family Fabaceae; genus Acacia; species Acacia concinna. Next base: position 4,639,157 of record JBAGKO010000014.1, read on the forward strand.
ATAGGGGTAATTTAGGAAAACATTGACAAATATGAAAACTGTCTTATATTTAGGATCAAAATCAACTCCAAATGTAACTTATATTAAGGACAGGTTCAGTGGTTTATCATTCTAATGTATTACTATTTGGAACTTTGCGTTTTAATGTCTCCCATGGCTACACCTTATGTAATTGGTGTTCTTCACCTTGATAAACATTTCCTATCAGAAAGTGTTTAGCAATAGTTATATTATTGTTTTCTTGAATTAGAAATGGATTTTTCGAGTGAAATTGAGATGGATTTTCACTGACTAGAGTGCTAAACAGGAGTACTGGTTTTGAAAGGTTGAGTTGTGATCTTATATGATAGTCTGTTCTCAAGTATTAGTATTAGCCTCTTCACAAGGGCAGTTTTATGGTTCCTGTCTTGTCCATTCCGTGATGGGGTTGGAATAGAGAGAAGGGGAGGGGTCTAGAATCAAAAGCTTGCAACAAAAGTTAATACACGATAGGACATCTGATACTGTGGTTTTTTATATTAATTATACAATTCTATCATTTTCTCATGCTCAGGTATGTTTCTCTGTCATTTTCAGATATAGTGCTATATCTTTGTGAGAAAGAACATGTTGAATGTGGCATGATTTTTCAGCTTTTGGAAGACTTGACAGAAATGTCTACAATGAAAAACTGCAAAGACATTTTTGGGTATATTGAGAGTAAACAAGATATTTTAGGAAAGGTGAGTGTTGTTTATAACTTTATATGTTATATAATTTCTTTCTTGGTTGTTGCTGTCTCTTTTACTGCTATAACATTTATTTCATAGCTACCGTATTATGACCCTGTCTGTCTGGCTTTTTTTTTATGGTTGCATTACATACAGCAAGAGCTTTTTGCTCGGGGAAAACTTGTGATGTTGAGGACCTGCAATCAGCTTCTTCGCCGGTTGTCAAAGGTATATTAAATCCTAGTAATGGACATACCATCCTTAAGATTTAAAACTGTAGAGTTTGCTTTCTGTCTTTGAGCACTATTTGCTAGCTGTTAGTATAATGTCTGTCTTAAATTTTACTGTACATGCTACTCCTGTAATCACTCCAGTATACACCATTGCTGCACATGCTTATCAAGTGAAAAATTGAGTTTGAAGTCCAATATTCAAATCAGTCACTGACAGTTTCCTTGCTTGTATACTGTCTGTTTGGCTCAACGGATGGGATGAGAGAGGAGGAATTTTAATAATACCTTATTTGGTTCAACTGAAGGGGAGGGGAGATAAAAATAAGTTTAACATTATACCTATATGATAGTTTTTTATTTCTAAATGTTTTTGGGAAAAAGTTATCATTCATCCTTAATTCTTTTATGATAGTATTGGTTTTGATGATAACAGGCAAATGATGTGGTCTTTTGTGGACGAATTCTCACATTTCTGGCTCATTTCTTCCCGCTATCTGAGCGTTCAGGTTGACATTTGTAAATCTATCTTCAGTTTAGGTTTTGATTACTTTCATGAGTTCTCCGTCATTTGATTTGCTTGATAAATTTTTGCAGCCTTAAATATTAAAGGAGTTTTTAACACATCAAATGAAACAAAATATGAGAAAGAACCTCCTGAAGGTGCATTCTGATACACAATCTTGGCTTCTGCTTTTCTGAATTTTTCATAACATGAGTGCCTCTATAAAGGTTGCTCACTAGATTCCAGCTTCTTATGTATTTTTTATCCCTTCCCTTTGATTCCAGGCCTATCTATAGATTTCAATTTTTACAAGACTTTCTGGAGCTTACAGGTAGGTCATGTCCTTGAAATATGTCTCTCTCTCTCTCTCTCTCTCAAGTGGATAGTTATCTTACGAACAGTATTTAACCCACATGCATTGTGGCTTCAATTATAAAAATCTGGTAATGCCTGATAATTTCTGACGGTGAATGAAAATTGTTGGCTTAGCATGCCATACGAGTTGAGTCAGTAATAGGTGTTTATGGCAGTTGCCTTTTGCCAGTATTGCAGTGATGTTGATGGACCTAAATGGCCCAACCTGATGGAACCTTAAAAACAAAAAGACAGAAGGGGAGATGAACTGGCAGGGAGGATTTTTTTGTTGTTGGGGGAGGGGGGTGTCCTAAAAAACTGACAACTATAGTGGGGAGAGATGAGAAGCAAGAAATGGGTAGTGGAGAGTTCTAGCCTCTTGAATGGTAGTGTGAGAAAGTGTCTGATTTCTTTTCTTGTCCGTTTCATTTCATTTTCTGTCACTCTAGCGTGCTGTACTGTTGTGATTAACTAAACTAAATCATTCATTCTTTCACTGATTGGAGATTTGCTTAATAATTTTGTTAATACATAATATTTCATTCCATTTGAAGCCTTGACATGTGTTCATGAATGAGATGACTTGAATAAAAAGGAACTCAAAATCTGGCATGACATCACTCCTTTTCCATCCTCAGTATTGTATGAATTGCATGTCCTTTTTCCTTTTCCATCCTCAGTATTGTATGAATTGCATGTCCTGTTTTTGTTTTTGTGTCCATGGTTCTGAGATTTAAATTTAGAAGTTGATGTTGAGTGACAGCAAGCATTATATTTTGGTGTCTTGACATTTTTTTTTTGACCTGATTTGGTGTCTTGACATGGAAAATTTTCTTATGAGAGGTCCTTTAGTTTATATTATTACAAGAGATTTAAATTCTATTGACCATTTGCAGTAGGAGGACATCCCTGGAGTTTTTTTATGTGTTTTTAATTTATTGGATGCAGGAATATTTTTCTAATCCTACTTCTCTTAGTCTTGCTCCCACGAAGTGGCAGAAATTCACATCTAGCTTAACGGTGGTCCTTTTTTTATGTCTGTTTTATATTGATTCTTTATTTATAATATTTTCTGTTTTTGATTTCTTACATTATAAATTTTCCTGATATAAAGGTTGTTCTGAATACTTTTGAAGCGCAACCTTTGAGTGATGAAGAAGGAGATGCTAATAATTTGGAGGATGAGTCAGCTAATTTTAGCATAAAATATCTCACTAGCAGTAAGCTTATGGGTCTAGAGGTAAACAATTTGATAGAGAGTTGATGCTTCATAATAAAAGGCATGTTGTGATTCTTTTGGATGCTGTTTTTGCCCTGGTTCTAAATCTTCTCTCGGTTGTGTTTTTCTGCATGTTTTCTCGTGTTGGTGCCAAATAGTTAAAAGACCCAAGTTTTCGACGCCATATTCTTGTCCAGTGTCTCATATTGTTTGACTATTTGAAGGTAATAATTTTCTGGAGACTACATCGTGTGAAGATGTTTTTACCATGTTTCAAGTATCATTCCCTCCCCAAGTTTGTAGTGAAGGCCTTCTATGACTTATCTTCACATGAAGGCCTTTATTTGCTTGAAGAGTAGGCAAACCACCGGCACAGATCTTGTGCTGAAATTTAATTTTTAATTAGGAGAAGATTGGCTGCAAGTATCAAACTTGATAGCTTGAGTGCTGACTACTTAGTCAGAAGGTTAAGGGCCATTTCATTGCAAATGCTTTAGCTTTTAAGTGAAGGCCTAGAGTGTTCTAATTGTAATCTATTACTGTATGTAATTCATATATTAGTTTCTTATTGTATTTTACTTGATTTTAGGCCCCTGGAAAAGGCGACAAGGATTTGCCATCTGAAAGCATGGTTAGTACTGTTTATCCCATGGAGGAGAAAAACTGTACTTTAGTTCACCTCTTGTTCCTTTGTTGTTTTCCCACCTTGTTTACTGTCAAGTCATACTTAATGAATTGATAGCACTTGCTATTTACTTGATACATTATATTTCCTTATTTATTTCAGAAAGAAGAGATAAAATCATGTGAGGAGCGTGTTAGAAAGCTTCTTGAACTAACTCCACCAAGAGGGAGAACATTTCTTCAAAAAATTGAGCATACACTGGAACGAGAAAAGAATTGGGTAAGCTTGCTTCTTATTCTTTTTGTTCCTGTGTCTTTCTCAGAATGACAGAAACACTGGATTGCAATTTATGACCTGAAGTGTTTATTTCTGTTGGCTATTTGATGAAGTATATCATGTTAATGTTTTAGGTATGGTGGAAACGTGATGGCTGCTCACCATATGAAAAACAACCAGTGGAGAAGAAAGCAGTACAAGACGGGGTCAAAAAGCGGTATGCTTATTATTTGAAAAGTGATTTTTTGTCATAACAACATAATGATTAAAGGTATTTTAGAACTTTCAGGTAAATAAGAAAAACAACAGATTATCAGTATAAACTATAGAAAGTATGAGGAGCCACAGTGTTTATAAGTTCGAACTTCAAATAGCAGCAGCTCATCTTGGGCTCCATTCAAATGCATGGGGCCTGCTCTAATTCTGATAAAAGTACATATATTTTTTAAATTATCAAATACAATATATTAAGATAAATAGAAAATAAAACTCGTAATATAATACAATAAAATCTTTACCATGTATCATTTGGCATTAGAGTCAGTTTACTTGCCACCTGCTGTTGCTGGAAAACTGATCCATAGTGCCTTGTGAAAGACTGAATTGAACAATCACTTTGGTATTGATAGATTGGCTGTAAAATCAATCTATGTTATTAGGGTTTGGAATAGAATTTAGGGAAGAGAAGAGAGGATTAGAGGATTAGAAGAGAGAAGCAAAGGGCAAATAGAAACAGAGAAACAGAGAAGCAACTGAATATTTTCATTAATCATCGAATCACAAAACTGAACTGAATTACATGGTGAAGCTATCCTATTTATAGATATAAGATAGGCAGCCGAACAACTGAATAATATCAAATAATATCATATCTAAAACTAAAACCAAATAATGATATCTAATATCTAATCTCAAATAATATCTAATCAAAATATCTAAATAATATCTAATCCTAATTATTTATTCCATAGCAACACCCTCCCCTTTTAGACATCCTTGTCCTCAAGGATCTGCAACAATAAATGCTGGAAATTGTTGTTGGAAATGGTAGAGAGGCATCCATGAAGCCTCTTCTTCAGGTAAACCTTTCCATTGCACCAAGACATCAGTTATCATCTTCTTCCTTCGTTTCTTTAACCTTTTATTCAGAATTTTCTCCGGTTCTTTGGTTGGAGGCAAGTCTGGAAAATCTGAAGGTGGATGATGTGGTTTAACTGTAGGATCCAGACATAGCTTCAATAGGGATACATGGAAGATTGGCTGTATCCTGGACTCCGGTGGTAGCTCCAATTTATAAGCTATTGCACCTACCTTTGCTATCACCTTGTAGGGACCATAGAACCTTGGTGCTAGCTTTTGTGAGGCCCTTGTTGCAGCTGAAATCTGTCTATAAGGCTTTAGCTTCAGAAATACCCATTGCGTTAAGTGAGTAAAATTGCCGATGGGGTCTTCGAATGGGGAGCCAAAATTATCTTGAAGAATAACGGCATACTCATCCCATGGCGGAAGGCGACCTCTCATACGGCGCTCATATGCGCCATGCCAGAGAAAGGTTGGTTCATCCAAATGAGTCGAAGCCATCTTTACCTTGTTCACCTCCAGAGTATTATCAATTTCAAAATACCGTTCGCATCGCAATAACTAGGTTAGTATATCCTCACCCCGTATACTTGGGAAATTCCAACTTGGTAAATTGAGTGGGCCGATGATAAAGATTTTGGCCATTACGCGCATCGTGATGTCTGTCATTCCCTTGCTTTGGAGGTCGCTCACGGTTCCGATGGCTAGTTTGCTGGATGTTGATGGTAAGTCGAATGTCTTGCATCTCTTGTTTGAGGCTTGCGATGCCTGAATTCAACCCTTGCATCAAATCTTGAAGGTTCTTTTCTACTGTCGACATCTTATTTTCCAGATTTTGAAATCGATCATCGGCATTTCTTGAACTTTCTCCAGCCATGTCTTCTTTTGAGTTCTTGTTTTTTGGTCCAAACCATGAAACAGAGAGTGTGTGGCCAAGGTAGTGGTGCGCTCTAATACCACTGATAGATTGATTGTAAAATCAATCTATGTTATTAGGGTTTGGAATAGAATTTAGGGAAGAGAAGAGAGAATTAGAGGATTATAAGAGAGAAGCAGAGGGCAAATAGAAATAGAGAAATAGAGGAGCAATTGAATATTTTCATTAATCATCGAATCACAAAACTGAATTGAATTACATGGTGAGGCTATCCTATTTATAGATATAAGATAGGCAGCCGAACAACCGAATAATATCAAATAATATCATATCTAAAACTAAAATCAAATAATGATATCTAATATCTAATCTCAAATAATATCTAATCGAAATATCTAAAGAATATTTAATCCTAATTATTTATTCCATAACAGGTATGTGGAATGGATTTTAAGGGAACGGATAGGAGAATGGGATTGGTAATGAGTTTTATAAACATGTTTGGTATACCCATAGGAATGCTAATTTAATTTTTATTTGAAATATGTTCTTGTAACATAAAAAATACCCTTTGAGCCTTACCCTTCTTAAAAAGAAAACATGTTAGCACAAATCAAAATCCCTAACAATTGTACATAGCCACCATGAACCACCACTAGGACTGACATGCACAGCCTTGCTGTCATCATGGTGGGGAGTAGATGACTAGAAACTAAGCAAAATCCATAGCAATAAATCTCTCAACGGTGGTGGGCTGAGCATCAACATGGGTGAAGATGGCACCAAATTTAACTCTAACTCAAGTAAAATCGTTGTTGATGGCAAATTGTGCTAACTCATTGGCCTTGTTAGATCTAGCCTTGCTGCCACTCGTGTTCATGGAGGGAGAAGTTACTATATATCTAGTTCATTGATGGAGGGAGGAACATGAAGAATGGGAAGGCTGAAAGAGAAGGGAGGAAGATAGAAATATTGGAGATGTTGGATTAAGGACATCGCTGTGGTGGAAGATGGCATTCTCAACAAAAGATATAGCTGGCATGGGAAACATGGATGGGTGAGGGCCAATGTTGTCTTAATGTTTCCATTCCATGGATTGTTTTTTCAATCCCAGGTGGGGCGGTAGTGTTGTGTAAGCCCAAGAAAAGTGGTATTGAGTAGTGCAAAGATTGCTGAAGGAGTTATGCCAAACATGACAACATTGGCTTTTGCAATCCCAACCCCCAAATAACTCCTACCAAACAAGGCCTAAGTGATAATCCCATCAAGTAGGGACAAAATCTGAAGAAATGGGAGAGCCAGCTTACTAAAATGAGTACTATAGGCTAGTTGGTAAATTGTTTCTATATACTAGACTTGACACTGTCTCTGTAGTGAGTGTTGTAATTCAACACTTGCACTGTTGAAATCGTTCTCACTTGGAGGCTATGCGTAAGATCCTGAGATTTCTGAAGGCCCTGATTGGTGCAAGGCATTGGAGGGGTTGATACTGGGACTGCCCATTTTTCTCCGTTTGGTATGAAGACTTTAGCAGTCCATGGGCTACACAATCCAACCTCTCATGGGATTACCCAGTCCATGTGCTTATTGTTGTCAAATCTGGGTGCTTCTTCACCAAGCCTATGGTTGTCACAACGAGCTTCAGGCCAATCTGTGAAGGATGTTGAGATCCATAAAGGACTTTTGATGTAGTTTGCAGTGGAGTATCTGCAAAAGTGCAGCCTTGATGATGGAGTTCTCCTCAATCCTCCATCACAGGTTCCTTGTCACCGGCATCTTCAACCTTCATGGGTGCACACCGGAGGGCAGCAAAGATGGTGGTGCACAATGGAGAGTGAAGAATGGTAACAATGGTAGTGAAGTTGATGGTAGGACGGCAAGTTGAAAGTTAAAGGTGAAGGATGGTGAATAATAGTTTTTTTGTACTTTTTTAATAATACGGATGTTATTTTTTACAATCTATGATTGATTATAAAATAAAATTAAGTTAGATATTACTTGAAACCCAACAAAATTTTAAACCCCAATCCCAATTCCAATCCTATTATCCATCCACAAAAAGCACATGCACTCACCCTTGGAGGGCTAGTGGAATAACACTGGCTAAAGGATAAGGGATGAAATGATTGCACGTATTAAACAATTGCGCTGGTAAAAAAAAAAAATTGCAATTTAATTATCTAGTGATGCATTATTTTAGAGCTCATATCAATAATTTTTCCCTTTCTTTTACAAGTTAATGTTATAGTGGAATCAAAAAAAGAATTGAAAGAAATATTAATTCCATGTAAGTACAATTTAACATTAAAAAAATTTGTTTTATTTGGGACGATATATTTATGTCATATTTTAACATTAAGGGCAACTTAGTCAATTATTTCTTTATATTTTCCATTTCTATCTTGTTTTTAATCACCAAACATAATAATGAAAGTTATTAATTTTCCTACCTAAAATGCGCCTATTGAAATTATGGTGATATCATTTCATTTCATTCTCATATCTGTTTCTCTTTTGATTATATTATAATTCATTTTAACATATTAAACATACCACTAGTTAATTTGCATGTGACTTTGTTTGGTCTTTGAATGCTTACATGATGCCTACTCTTTTGGAGTTCTTGGTCTTTGAGTGCTGGATGATAAATATATAGTGCTTTTGCTATGCTGTGCTTGGTTTGTTTAGAAAGTTGTTCTTTATTTGAATTCCAGTAGGCCAAGATATAGATTGGGCAACAAAGAACTTTCTCAGTTGTGGAGGTGGTCAGATCAAAATCCGGTATGTGAATCATTCCATCTTTTCTTTTTTCCTTTTTTGTTTGTTTCTTTCTTCTGTTGTTAGAAAGCAAGGAATTAATTTTGCAGAGGCCAGCTTTGTGGAATCTTCACCCTAGTTTGAAGAGTATGGCTAGATAGCTTGTTTTCTAAATGTGTACTTGTATCTCAACTCCTGCATCCTTTTAAATAAATCCGTTGTTATCAAAATTGTTGTATTAGTCATCAATATGAATCAGTAGATGAATAGGAAAAGTTCGGAAATAGAAGTATCCTGTGAGTTGGTGTAATTTATGGCTCTATTTGCAATGCACTGTAGTGCATATGTCTTGCGGGTGGCCCTTTCTAAGTAGTTCATACTTTTGTTATTTTTGTATCACTTTATTGAAAATTGCCTACAGACGCCAGCTGTGTCAATTCGCTTTGATGTCCTCTTGCACTCTATGCATAGATTGAATCTCAGAATTGCAATTGTGTATTGTATACTTGGACTGAAATTTATTTTGTCCAATTAACAAGAAAGTTGTTTTTTAATGAATTAATTCCTTTCTTTTTTGTCATAGCATGGAATTCTGCTGATTACTTATGTTTTTTTCTTAAATGATCAGAATGCTTTAACTGATCCCCAGCGGGTTCAAACTCCTTCCATTATGGAGTACTGGAAACCTTTGGCTGAAGATGTAAGCTGCTTATCCCCTTATGGGGCTTCAATGCGTACATTGATTTTTCTCTTCAAACTTTTTTCCCCTTTCCTTTAATGTCTAGGAATTGGTTATAACAACTTTTCCTCTTCATACTGAGATTATATTTTTCTTTCTTTTGCATTTGAACTCTCATTCTTGAATCATTTACATTACAAAATTACAGATGGATCCATCAGCGGGAATAGAAGCTGAATATCATCGCAAGAATAACCGGGTTGGTCCCTGATTAAGGTTTCATTAGTTATTTTAAACAGTATCAGACTTGACACGCATGCCTAGTTTTTTGTTTTTGAGTAAATTGCACAGATTTTCCTTGATTTTTATTGAGAATAATTACCAAGGTAGGGATTTAATAACCAAAATTTCCAATGACAAGTTAGCAATTTGAACTTGTTATTTACTGCACTGAAACTTGTTATTGTATGTTCCTGAGTTATCAGATTTTTGAGTGATTAAATCCCTTCCTAGGGATCTTCTACTAATTCTCCTATAAATTTAATAAAATATCATGCACTAATAAGCATGTTGAGGATTTTTTGGGGTCCTTTTAAATGCAGGTTTATTGTTGGAAAGGTCTTCGGTTTTCTGCTCGACAGGACTTGGAGGGATTTTCTAGGGTAAGATAAATTATTTATTTCCCAATGTCTTAATCTGCCTAAATTGTTTAGGTTCGATGAACTAGTTTGATTTTGGTGGCAGTTTACAGACCATGGCATTGAAGGGGTTGTACCACTGGAACTTTTGCCACCTGACATCCGATCTAAATATCAAGCTAAACCAAATGACAGAGCTAAACGAGCCAAAAAGGAAGAAACAAAAGGCACTGTTCATCATGTTGAGGAAAATCAGGTTTCTTAATCTCCATTCAGCTTCCCAATTTTTGTTTTGAAACATTTACTCTTGTGCATATCAAACCAGTGAAAAAGACGGTTTTTAATCAGTGGATAATGAAGGAAATAGTAGTTCTGAATTGTTGTTTTCTTGTTCCTATTTGTATCTTCTCACCCCTCGTGTCTAAAATTGTTGGCAGAACTTTTAGATAGTCCCAAACATTTGTGTCTAATTGAAGGATTTTATTGAGGTGTAGCTAACACTTTAATTATAAATATTTTCTGAATGTTGACTTTAGAAACCCGTGAGACACAATTGCATTAATGAATCAGGGGTAAAAAATATCAAGAGCATGCACTTAGAGAAGAATATTGAGAACTAGGCTCTTCAATCCATGAGCTTGAGTTAATTATGAGTGTCTTCGCGAACATCTAATATTGCCAATAGAAAATAGGTTAAAAATTTGATTTTCCACATTACAACAACAAAAACAAGCCTTATCCCACTAGGCAGGGTCAGATCCAACTACAACTTTAAAATCAGCCTCTGAAGGAACTCATGGATCTTATTGATTCTAGAGAAGGGTTACAATATAAGGAAGCTGGTCAGCAATTGCCACCAGTTCCTCAAGATACAATCAGTAAAACACAGAACAAAAGATAATGAAGAGATTTTATTTGATCCCATGTTATTAGGGATATAATAAGAAAAAGAATGACTGGCCTCGACCTAGAACTTCCTACGACTATGTTTACTATCTTGTTATGTGCTGTTCTGTATTTTCTGTGATCTGCATGCACATCTTTTTCTGCTTTTCTCCCTTTGTCATCTCCCTCTCTCTGTGTCTTCTCCAGCGTAAGGAGCAATGGTTTTTTTATTGTGTCATGAGTAACAGTTCAATCTCTAAATGTATTTCCCCCAGTTACTTGGGTTGCTGAGTGTCAATTTTTCCTTTTGGAATAGATTGCTGCCCCTGCCACTGAGGCTGATGGAGAAGGTATGAGAGCTGATACATCGACAGCCCCAATGGAATTGGATGCCATTGCTGTCCCAGCTGCTCAAGGTGGAACGCCAACTCCAGATGAACTCCAGAAGCAGGGCTCTGACACCGACTTGGGTCAGGAAGCAGGGCAATTGGAAGCAGATGCTGAGGGTGAAGTAGAGACTGGTATGATAGATGGAGAGACAGATGCAGATGTTGATTTAGAAGCTGTTGGATGAAAGTTTTAAGATCTTCATACTAAGGAATCATGATGATGAAACTGAGGGTCAATGCCAGGAATGTTATTTTGTGGTCATAAGAATGGCAACAGATTTGATCACGGAAGCTCAATGAGTGAAAAAAAAAAAAATTGAGCTTCTTGTGAGTATGAATATAACTGAAACTTGAGTTTTGTAGCATACGCTTGATGGAGTAGACATTGACAATTGTATGGCATGTTTGCATTCAAGGTGACAAAAGTGGCTTTTATTTAATTTGACTTTTGTAAACCTGAGTCTTGTTTGGTCGATTCATGAAAAAGCAAGCATGGATGTAAAATTATTGAAAAGGACAAAAATCTTATTAAGAATACATATTTTTATTCCAGGTCTATAATGGGATAATCTCAAGAGAAACACTAAATTTAAAACTAAAAAAAAAAGTTTAGGGAAAGTTTTTGAAAATATTTCTTCAGTTCTAAATGCAAGACTAACGTTGGGGTAAATATTGGTCCTAAGTGTAAGATCATTTTTTATCTTTTATATTTATTATTTTTTTCAAATTAATTTGCATAACTTGTAAAATCTTTTTTTTTTTTTTGCCTTCAAATATATAATCTGTTATTACATAGAAGTGTTTTAAAGAAATCACATCATATATATTATAATTAAGCAATTTATTTTACTTCCTTCATCTCATCAAATTAGATAAATAAGATTTATATTAATGACCATATGGGTACTAAATTACTTAAATTCCCCCGACAACCGGCGGGAGGGGGACTCCTAATAAGACCTTAATGGCTAAGAGTGAACTAAAAAATTTGTTAGAATAGACTTTCTATTTGAGTTAAACTGAGGTTTCTTTCTTTCTTTTTCCTATATTTTCCTCTCCTATGTATTTCTCTCCCCATGATTAGAATTGAGCATTCTTACAAAATCTCAAGTCAGCCATTTCCCATAAAATTAGCTGTGAATTGTGCATCAAGTCTTGTCAACCTTATCAATTTTTGTTAACAAATTTGATTTAAAATTTTAACATTTCAAAATTCGTTTTTTCTTTTTTGGGTCCATTTTCCCTCCTCTCTGTTTAAGCAACTTCCAGTTGCTTGATTCTTATTGCGCATTTCAAGGCAAAAAGTGAGATTATGGAAATACTTTGACAAAGGTGCTCTAATGATTCAACTCAGCTTTTATATTTTTATCACGCATGCACATCTATCATTGATATATATATATATATATTGATATGATGGGAAATAAAAAACTCAAACTGAAAAACACTACAGCCATAAAATGAAACAATTAGGTGACCCCTTATCAATAAACAAATGCCAGGAATCTTCTTTTGACAGAATCTTCACACTCAGTGGAGCCGATAAAGCTTCCTTAGCTAGACAATCTACATAAATATTCTCCTCATGATGAATGCTGATGACTCTTGCTTTCCATTGGCATTGAATATAATGCTCTTATATTCTCAATTAAGCTTCTATCTGCATGAAGTTTGATATCAGCAGCATTTATCAAATCCACTACTGCTAATGAGTCACAACAAATGTTCATCTTCTTGTGATTTGAAGAATTCAACGACCTTATGTGTCTTCATCTTCATACCAAAAATCATATGTGACATCGGAAGATTGGACCATATAATTAATAATGCCTCTGATTTCTGCTATATCATCAGTCAAATTAGAGTTGTTAGTCCTGAGTGCAGCCGTTCATTTTATCTTTGCCATAGTAGCCAGCATGTGACATTATACACATCACTCCACCTTCCAAACTCTCCCTTCTTGCTTATTTTCAGATTCGAGTACATCCATTCATTTAGCTCCCTATTCCAAAACTTTCGATCCAAGTTGGGTGCCCCAAGCATTCTCCAGATTCCTCTTGCATATTTACAATCCCTTATAACATGCAAGCTATCCTCCACCTTACCTACCCACCAGGCCAGTTGCATTCGCCAATTTCATGAAGTCCCTTGCTTTGTAATGAGGCATTAGTAAGCAGGCTGTCATGAGAGAGATTCCACATTTGAGTTTTGCAGCATTGTGGAACCTTTTGCTTCCATATCGTAGGCCAAACCGAACTTTCCGTTCCTTGTTTTTGTAGCGAACTACTCCCTCCGGTCCTATTTATAAGACCCATTTGACTGTTTTGGAGAATCCTAGGAAAATCCTAAGAAAGCTAATTACATTACTTAATCATATAATATATTATATTTTATTACATTATATATTAGTTCATAAGCCAAATAACATAATTTGAAGAAAAATGATAAATATTAATATCTTAAAGTAATGTAATTACTTTTCTTAGGATTTTCCTAGGATTCTCCAAAAAAGTCAACTGGATCTTATAAATAGGACCGGAGGTAGTATATGCAAATGAAACTGAGAACTTCCCATGTCTCTCTAATGCGCATCTATCAGTGATATTCACCAACCATTTGAATTCAATTTCAATTGACCTTTTATGGGAAAGCAAAGAGTTCATGCCCATTTTCATAATCAGGTTGTGAATGCATCAATATTGTTATTCAAATTGATTTCCATGCTTATTGTGCTTTCAATAATTTATCATTTTCACATCAACCTTTTTGGGTTGTTATTGATGATGACATTGATGTTCCTCAAGACTTATTGATCATTTGTAGAAATGGTTGCTTGAACACTTATTATTTAAAACTCTATCAGGTCAAGCAAAAGTTTGTAGGAAGAAAGAGATTACACCCGCACATGTATTTGTTCAAAACTTAATTAAATCAAGAAAAACCTTATTAAAACTATCCAAATTTCATGTTGAAGTTGTCATTAAAAAATGATTAAATACAATCTTTGGTTTATTGATTTTGCCCTCATTTGAGTTTTAGTTCTTTAAATTTTTTTTTTGGCCTGTAGTTCTTTAAATTTAAAATCATAGGTTTTGATCCTCAAATTTTATTACCTTTTAAACTGTGATCCCTATAATTTAGTTACACTATTTTCTCATTTGATTGAAGACCAAAACCAAAAAATGAAAATAAAATTGATGGACCTGTCACTCTTTTTTTTTTTTAAACAAAAATCATAGTCATATTCTGAGATGTGAACAAAACCGAGCAGAGACGGGGAGACCAAACCAAAATGAACGAGTCTCTAAGAAATTCTTGCATGCGGGGCATTATCTCACTTGTGCACTGACCACTAAAATCATGACACCTCATGAGTTTTTATCACATGTGTCAGTCTATTGTCCCTTCCATATTATTTTAATATTTATTTTAAAATACATACATATTTATTATCTCTCATCTGCATTGGATTTTTTTAAAAAACAAACAATTAAAATATTTTTTCTCTCTCTTTTAATAAAAAACTCATAAGGTGTCTAGTGGTCAATGCATAAGTGAAGTAGTGCACTGAATACATGCAAGAATTTCTACCTCTTTAAATATGAGATTCCGAGTAAACAATCTTGATTTTTGGTTCGGTCCGGTTTTTAGATAATCCTGAAAGCTCAGGGAAAAGGTCACTCTCGCCTCCCCCAACAATCGAAGCTTCAGGCCATTGGGCATCGCTGAGGCAGTCATCTCTGCTCTCTGACATCTTCTTGCCGGCGAATTGAACCAGTCTCATCTCTGTCTCCTTCTGCTTGCTCGCGCCCCGTTACCCGCCCTTTCTCTAAAAGTAAGTTCAACTCTACTCTTCAGCATATCGCCTATCGGAATGGTCTTAAGTGAGTTTTCTTTTTTCCCCCTCCAAGTCTTGTTCATTAGAATTCGTTGAGTCGTTTCTAAATGCTTCCCCCTGGTAATACCCGCTGGAGTTGGCCTAACCCCGCCGCCGCCTCCTCCGTTTAATTTATCAGATCCGACCATCGCATCCTTATCTCTCTTTCTGCTTGTTTTACTTCTTGATTTTTGCCCTACTGCATTCCATCTATCTTCTTTCTTCATGTTGGATGTTGTGGGCGGTGATGGGTATTAGAGAAAGTCATTATATTTGGTCCTCTCATGAAAGATGGGATTTGAAGTGATGCGGAGGCCAACTTGATTGTCACAGTTTAATTGAAGTTCTTGGAGTGGTAGTATCTTTAGTGCATAATCAATCGCATGTCCAAATGTTCCAATGATGAATGCTTATTCCCCATGAAGTCGCATTGCCATTTAATAAATTAAAGGAAACCTATTTGTTACCTACACTTTTCTTTAATTTTTAATTTGGTACTTATGTTTTTTCCTCCTAATTAAATGTTTTAATGTTGCTACGCTAGTACTATTAACTCATCTATAGGATTAATAATGATAAGAGAGTAAAGTTACAAGAATTAATGATATTAACAAAGCAAAATTAATGATTTAATTAGAAGAAAAAAAAAACACAGACACCAAATTAAAAATTGAGTGAAAATATAGATGCCTCCAAATGGGTTTTCCCCAAGGTACAAAAAACCGGACCAGGCAAAGAATCAATCACAGTATGGGTTTAGAGTTCAAAGGGTTCAACCGGGTCGGATCGGGGTTGAATTGGCTATTGAACCGGACATATTAAAATATTATAATTTAGATGTTATTACTAAATACCTAAGCGACATGCTGATAAATCACTTTTTTGTGTGAATTATTAGACTTAAGTAGTGTAACACGCTACGCAGAGTTAGCTACAGCAGTCCCGCTAGCCGGTTAGCGGGCGGGGTCAAGGGGCAGCGCCCCCGATGCTTTTGAAAAAGGGAGAAATACTTTAAAAAAATGTTTTGTTCCTATAAATTCTCGCCCAGTTTCATAAATAAATGAGAAGTATTTTTTTTATTTTTTTCTTTTTTTTTATAAAACCGAACCAGCCGGTTTCCCAGTCGGACCACCCGGTGCGACCGGCCGTTGACCAGGTTGAACTGGTCAACGGTTCTTCAAGTGACCGGACCGGACCATGGGCCGGTTCCCGGTCGAACCGGCCGGTCCGGTTTTTCGTTGCTTGGTTTTCCCTAAATTAAATAATGATTTCATTGCCTCATGCAACATTATGTGGCAGTCAGTTTACTTTAAAACAACGAGGATTCTGCATTTACTTTTGTTTATATATATATATATTTCTGTTTTTGCTTGAAACAATCATATCTAGAACTAGTGTCTCATTTCTCATGAAGGGGGTTTTACTTTACATTTGTTCTTATGTGCAGCTATTTTGGATGTAATCCTTAGTTGGAAAGCACATTTGAGTCAGTTGAGAGAGTTGTGATGTCATAAAGAAAATTTATTGTAATTAGCGTGATTACTGTTTTGACACTTTGCTGCTCTTGATGAGTTTTGCTGCTGACATTAAATTGTGTCATTGGTTTGGGATTGATAAACATGTGTTGTTTGTTTTGATTGAGATGATTTGGAAATTGTTTGCTGAAAATTGAACTTTTCTGTGAAGGGAAGTTTGAGACCAAAAAACTGAATTTGTTGGTGTTTTGAACTAGTCATTTGTTGTTAAAAATTGAAATTGAATTGTATTTTGCTTTTCGTTGAATTTTCTGGACTATGATGGCGGTTGGAAATTTGGAAGTTGGCTGAAAAAAAAAATTCTGATTGGTGTTTCTCATATGCACTAAGTTTTGGTGTGCAATCAAATTGCTGAATCGAACTGTTCTGAATTTTCTTTTTAAATCTTCTTCTGAGTACACAGAATCAGTGATTCCTTGAGTTTGTTTCAGACTTCTTTTATACTTCTGCAACTTGAAATTAAGCCATGAAAAAAGATAGTTGTATGAATTGCCAGTCTGAAATTGTTTGTGTCTTTGATATGAACTTTTCACCTGAATATTTTCCAAACTGAACCAGTTTTTGAATTTCCTACAGAATATCTTTTTCTTGGATTGTTTTGCTGAAATTCGCTGTTTTAGATTCTAAACCATTTCTAGAGCATTATATTCTCTAAACATCCAAGAGTGTTGTTATGGTGCTTAAACTGTCATGATATTGGTCCTAGGATTGATTTGCTGTTCTAGTATTTCCATGCATTGAGTTGCTGTTCTAGATCTTGCTTTCACTCGTATTCTCTAGATTTTGTTTTCTTTGATTTCTTAAAGTTTTGGAACAAAAAAATTATTTAAAAAAAAAATTATTGATTGATGGATCATTTGTTTTGTTTCGGCTCAAAATATAGCGGAAAAAACTAGTAACATGGGTTTGTCTTTCTGATTTAACTATACATGAGCATGATCACTTGAACAACATGATCTTTATTGAACCTATTGATGCTAATTGCAGTTCCTCATTGAAGGTACTTGATAACAAAGGACTCTATCACCGTTGATAATACCAAAGTTCTTTTGAGAGGAGAAGACCGTATTTCATTTGAGAGCGAGAAGGAGAGGTTCAGTGAAATAGTTTAAGACAATGCCGAAGAAGAAGAAGCACGGTGACAGTGACAGTGACGAAGAAGACATCTTCTATTACCGCTATGCTTCCTCTTCTGCACCTTCCTCAAACTCCGCCAGAACCCTCAAGACTCAAGGTGGTTCCGGTGGGTTAGCTCCCTCTAAATCCACTCTCTATGTCTCCAACCTTGACTTCTCCCTCACTAACTCTGACCTCAACACCCTCTTCTCCACCTTTGGAAAGATTGCACGAGTCACCGTTCTCAAGGACCGTGTCACTCGCCAAAGCCGTGGCGTTGCTTTTATCCAATATGTTTCTCGCGATGATGCACAAAAAGCCGCACGTGAGATGAACCGCAGGATCCTCAACGGTAGGACCTTAACTGCTTCCATTGCTGCTGATAACGGGCGAGCCCCAGAATTTATAAAGAAAAGGATTTATAAGGATAAGAGTCGGTGTTATGAGTGTGGGGAAGGAGGTCATTTGTCTTATGAGTGCCCCAAGAATCAATTGGGGCCCAGGGAGCGCCCGGTTCCCAAGCGTGAACGACGTGCCGGTGGGAACCGGCTGACCGAGGAGGATGATGGCGGATCGGATGGTGGGGATCAGTTTGAGTATGATAATTGGGCTTCTATTGTGGATAATGGGGCGGATGAAAGGTTGCTGGCAGGTAATGAGAAGGTTGTAGAGAAGAAGAAGGGAAAGAAAGCAAGCTATTTCAGTGACGAGAGTGGTGATGAAGATGATTGATCTTTTGAGCACAAACAAAGTTAGCAAATATTAGAATTTATCTTTGTGATAGAAATGAACATTTCTATTACCTTTGAGCCAAATACTCAGTCTGCCTTTTCTTCTTTGCCTGTAATTGTGGTGGTAGTTGTTAGTTGTATAGTTGGTGTAAGTTTATTTTACGAACTGTAGTATGTGTATATTATCTTTGTTTGATTATAAAGGGGAAAGAAGGATTGTTTTTTGTTGGAAATGGTGGAAACGCCTACTGATTGATGATGACATATAATAACTTTGGAAATAAAGTTGTTCCAACTGCAGTTTATGCCCACAGGTAAAAGCGGCTGAGAAATTTTGACTAATGAAAACATGGAGATTGATGCAAATGGGGCTTGGTTTGCACTCCCCAGTATCTCATAATATTTGCCTCCTTTGAGCTGTTGTGTTTCTCCATACTGCATTACTGACAGAATGTCCAAGCATGCTTCCAAACAGTGATCAATATGGCGTGCCTTTCTCGTTCTAAATTGTAGCTAGAAGTATGGCATTTGGCCTTTGATATAATCTTAGATTGTAGGTCAAGTTTAAGGCCCAATCACATATCAAATTAGTGTCTTCTTAAGCATCTTTTTGCAATACCCAATTTCTGCACACTGTCTTAAGCCACAATGGTATCTTGAAATATAATCTCCGGAATGAAGTGAAAAATAACATGAATATGTTTGGTTCTTTTGTGATACAAATGGATATTTAGTAAATGTATTGTGCTTTAGCTACAGCTAGAGCCGGGAATTCGGGCCGAGCCCGTCGGGCCGGCCCTTTTAAGCCCGAGCCCGTCACGGGCCGGGCCTATAATTTAGAGTCAAAAAATAAGGTCGGGCCTAAACGGGCTGGCCCTGTAGGGCCGCGGGCTTAAACGGGCCGGCCCTGTAGGGCCACGGGCCGGCCCGTTTAGGCCCGTTTATTTATTTATTTATTTTTTAAATTGACATAAGATGATAATGATGACAGTAGGCATGAAGAAAATTTAAATGACAATGTTATTCATATTATTTGATGTTTAGTTTATAGTTTATATATTTATTTAA
>JBAGKO010000014.1:4658807-4669078 GCA_037177275.1 Acacia concinna
GTATACTAGGGTATTCCCAGTCTTGAGTTATATGAGACTTCTTCCTTTGACACACTTACACACAATAACTACAACATTTTATATACATAGGGTTAAGGGCAAAAAAACCATAAATTTAGCAAAACAGGGGGGGAAAATGTCACTTCTATGATATCAACTTGCACAACTTCCATTAGGATGAGCCTCACATCATCATTTCTAAAATGACTAGTACAAATACTCATGAATTTTTTTTTAAATGTCCACCTAGCACTATAAGCCTTTTTTTTATTTATTACAGCACTATAAGCCTTTCTTTTGTGTAAAGATACGTGAACTTTTTAAGAGGGAGCAAAAATATCATTTCTATTAACTTACATATATAAATAGCTATTACTTATATAATTTGTTGGTCCTATAAATGTTATGTAGCTCTTAAAAAGCACATTGAGTGTTGATAACTGTCTATTTTTAGATAAATTTAATATATATTTAAAAATATTTAGGAGTTATCTATAATAAATTAAAGATATTTGAGTCAGATTTAGATAACATAATAATATTGAGTATGATTTAAGGGATTTAATTTTAAATATAAAAATTAAGATAAAAATTATGATATTAATAATAAAAATAATCTGAGTAGTAGTAATAGTAATAGTAATAATAATATATAAGAAAAAGCAGAAATAACTTTCAAGAGTACTATTATTAATAATATTATTATTATAATCTATTAATATATTATTATTATTATTTTGTTTTATCTTCATAATCCTTCAACATAGATCACGATGCATAGGGCATTGAATAAAATCTATATCTCAAAAACAAAGACGTGTTCTGGACGAAAAAAAACTGACGATAAAAGCAAGGGGCGGCAGCAACACACACACACACACTTGGCTGGAGCACGGAGATATGAGGGACGGACAGAAACGAGAGGGGAACAGGAAGGATCACGAGAAAAGAGGGGAGAAAGACCAGAACGCAGGGGACATCAAGAACCTAAACTTCTGCTTTTTTATCTTTCTTTGAGTACCTATTTATCTCTTTTCTCTTTTAATTTTGTATCCTAAATTCAGATATATTAGCTTTGATTTTCATTTGATTATTAATATGAATAGCTAAATTTTTTATTTTGGGATTATGTGACCCTTATATATTGAGTATTTTGTTGTCCATTTCTTTTATTTATGAATAAGGTTTCTTTTATATTGATTTTACCCATAATTTAATGTTTCTTATTAATTGGCTACTAATAAAATAGATTAGTTTATTTGATTGACTCTTAAGAGAGTAAAATTGAATATAGAACTTGAGTTTAATTGTATGAGAATTTAAAGTTTGTGTGATGAATGGATAATTTTGTTGCCAAGATAGAGATATATTTGTCGACCTCACATATCCAAAAAAGGGATTTGTTTAGAAATTAGGATTTAATTAATTTATTGAGAGATTAATATATTAATTAAATTAAACACTTATTTGGAGACTTGAGAGAACACTTATAGGTATAATAGTATCCTAGTTAGTATAATTGATCGTAGGAAATAAATAAAAGAAGGGATTTAAATAAGTTTTCTTGAAATATAAGGGGATAATAATCTTAGGTTTCTCTGATCTTGAAGAAAAACCGTAGTTTTTACTTTTTAATTATTCTTATTTAGTTAATTAGTTAGTTAGTTAAATCTTTAAAAACCATTTGCTCAACCTAATTAAGAATTTAATTAAGATAATTAATGATTATTTTTTCCTAGTCCTCATGGGAACGATATTTTTATATTACTTGCGACCCATGCGCTTGCAGTTAAGCTAGACGGCTAACAGCAAGCCTGGCAAACACCTTTGCAAGTTTGGGATCCCAAACCTAATCCTACTCCAACCCCACAGGTTAAGATCATATTACTAGCTCTATATGAGGCATTGTAAGCTTTTTTTTCTTATTTACCAAAGGTTGCTTTTGCATGTCTCATACTATTCATTCAACAAAACCAAGACAAGTTTGCGGCTAGACAATTATAATATTACCTTTGATCTTAAATACAAGACACAGTTAATTTTATTTATAGAATTCTAAGAAAATTAAATAAAGTACTTTAAAATATTTAAATTTATTGTTTTTCTTTAAACTATTTCATTTAACTTATAAACTGACATATAATCCAATGAGACACTGTATATGATATAATTAATTAACTTATTTATTTTCTTTAACCTTTCTAAAAAAAAGTCAAATTTATCTTATATTTATGACAGGAGGTAGTACATCTATATATATTTATTGTAAGAGTCAAATACATTAATGAATAAAAGGATTTTACAACGGAAATCTACGATCATGCATGGGCACAATTGTAGCTCAATGTAATTTGTGAGGAAACAAAATTAGTAAATAAGACTTTCTTAAATTCGAAAGAGCTAATTATAAAGGATATATCTCTGTAAAGAATGTTGGCATGGTTGAGTTTTGTCCCTTCTTATGACGAAATTCTCTGTTTGATGCAGATCACACTAAGCTTGTTGAAAGAAGGACAATTGATAAGCCGACAGACTATTGCTCTAAATCACTCAATAAAATGTATGGCTTGGTTGTCTACATCTATGTACAGAAAATTATAGAGATAGCAAATGGTAGAAATAGTGGATGGAGGGGAAATTTAGAAAAAGCTAAATAGATTTTATATTTTATAGTTATTTTATTAGCTAGTAAATTAATTCATCTCCCCTTTTCTTTGTGTTGGAAAAGGGGGAAAACCAATGTCCTATCTTTAATTAAAAAATGTCAGCACACTTCTCATAAATTTTATATTTTATAGTTATTTTATTAGCTAGTAAATTAATCCTTCCTCTGGTCCTTAATAAAAAAATATTTAAGAAGTTGATATTGGTCCTAAATATATTATATAATTTTTAAATTTATCAATCTGTATATAATTTATTCTTATTGATTCTTCCTCAATGATAAGTAATGAGAAGAGGTAATTTGGGAATAAAGAAAAATAATTAAGGTGTTTTAGAAAATAAATATCGTATTAATTTACTTCTTTTATATAAGGGTTGGGGGTAAAAAAATATCCATGTGTTTTTCTTGAAAGTTTATCCAACACCATATATTTTTCGAAGGCTCAAAAACTCCATAAACTTTAAAAATTAGTTTAAAATTGCCAATTCCATTATAAAAAAACACAGCTATTTTCTACCCTTAAATAAAGCATATGGTACTGTATAAACTTTAGGTAAAAATACCATGGGTATTTTTACTCTTAACCCGTATCAAAAGTAAGACATTTAACAACTATTAAATATTGATAATGAAGTTAGCATTTTTGAACCTATTTTTAAAGTTTATGAGCATTTTTTTACCTTTAAAAAACATAAAGTAATGGATAAACTTTGAGTAAAAACATATAGGTATTTTTACCCTTAACCTTTTATATAATTAAATTAAATAAATATAGTCTTATATTAATAAATGTTAACTAGGCACTAGCTATGGGATAAACACACAACAATACAAACGTCGTCATTTTTTCATTGTGCAATGTGGTGCAGGCGCTTACTTTCTCTTTTATTCTTCGAGCTTGGGAAGTTCCCGGGTGAGCTTCAAAATGCGACAACAACGTTCGAGGGATTAACAGTTCATCAATACTTACTTTTATCAGTATAAGATTATCTTTACCACTCCCTTTAAAGAGTAGGATCCAATTAGTGAAGTTTATAAGGGCTAATCCGGCCCTAAAAAGCTGGCCCTTGAAGGATTAGGGCTTAAAAGGATAATGTTTGAAAAGCCCACATGCTATAAAATCATTTAATTATTGAAACCCGGCTCTTGGGCTTTTATGCATTTACCGAAGTTCAACATTTTTTCAAACTTTTTAAAATATCAAAAAAATCAACCAAGTCTCAAAATTTTAAATTCAAATAATGAGTATTAGTAAAATAATTTAAAAGGTTACATATATTATTTTTTGGCCCAATACACACACATATAAACAAATATATTTTATTAAAAAAATTATTGAGGGCTTAAAAGTAGGGGTGTTCAAAAAAATCCCGGTCCCGGTACTCCTAGCCCGGTCTCAAGATTTTAATCCCAGTAATTTCCCGATCCCGGACTGAGACCGGGATCACCCTTGGGGATCCCAGGATGATCCTGATCCCAGGATGATCCCGATCCCGATTTGTTAATTTTTTTAAAAATTTTTTATCTTATAAATTAAAATTATCATTTTATTTGTGTATTCTTACCCATATTAATTAAGTTATCTTTTCAAAATATATTTATAACATCTTTAGTTGGAATTAAATCTCATATATTGTGATATTAAACTTAACTATATACTATATAAAGATAATAATGAAGATAAAAATGATAATAATAAACATAATTTATAAACTCTAAATCAATTTATGTAATTATTATGGTCTTATTAGTTGTTAAATGATTATTTTAATAATAAAATATGACAAAAAATTGTTTAAAAAGAATTTAAAAAAATCCTAATCCCAGGAGTGGCAAATCCCAGTACCAGGTTTGAACACCCCTACTTAAAAGGGTTAGCCCTTTTAAGTCCAATTTTTCTTTACACCATATAAAATATAAGTCTACCCCTTGACTTAAAAGCCTTAAACGGGCTAGCCCGAAGGACTCGACCCGTTTTGACAATTCTAAATCCAATATGGTCTACTCCATCATAATGCTTCGTACCTTTCCAATTTCGTTTCTTTAGTGTTAGGAAATATGGTGTAATTAATAAGTTGGTGTTGGTATATAGAAGTGTATAATTAATAAGTAGTGATAGATATCAGTTAGAAGATAGAAGTGTGTAATTAATAAGTAGTTGATAGATATCAGTTAGAAGATAGAAGTGTGTCATTACTAATTAATAAGTAGTTAGTAAGTAGTAGTTGGTATTTATAATATTTAATGTTCATAAAAAAAACCTCATTGTATATATAGTTATGCAACTCTTGGGAATAAATGAGAATTCTCCAATTCTCTAAATTCTACATGGTACATAGCTACGTTAAGGAGTGAGCACTTTTATCGTAGAATGATTAAAAAAAAAGCACTCTATCCCTCTCTAACTTGGCTCTAATATCTTGTGACGATCGCCTAAGCACGCTCACTCCCTTTCTAACCTACTCAGATACCTTGTGATGATTGTCTAATAAGCATGCTCACTCTCTCTATAACCTGACTCTGATACCACTCTGATATGATATAAAATTTAGAAAATTAGAGAATTGGTATGTAACATTTTTAAAAGGAAATTAAAAGTAAAACAAGATAAACCAATAACAATTAAGAAAACCTATGACATGAACAATCCAATCGCTAAGAAATCGATACTATTGATAGTATATATTAGTCTTTTTAACCTGGCTCTGATACTATATAGAATTTAGAAAATTAGAGAATTGGTACGCAACAAAAGTAAAACCAGATATGTTGCCAACACCACGGTAGGTTGAGATTATCAAATTAAAGATAATTTGCTTATTACCCATGGTAGGCAATTTCAATCATGCTGTGCTGGGCAAAGTAAAACAAGATAACCCAATAACAATTAAGAAAACATATGACATGGACAATCCAATCACTAAGAAACATATGACATGGACAATCCAATCACTAAGAAACAGATACTGCTGATAGTATCTATTAGTTTATATGAGGAAAGAATATCTATTTTGACAACTCAAATGCTCTTGCATAAAAAATCTTAGTCTTTACCTTTAATTACATGTGGTAAATAAAATATTTGTTACTCCTTTCTTTTTAGTTGAATTAAAACATTATGCTTATGTTTAGGTTTTTCTTGTATACCCAAGTTCTTGATTTTTCAAGAGAACAAAAAATGGTTTTCTGCTTAACTTTAAATCTCAATCCATCCTTGAAAACGTTGCCTACTATTGAAGTCAACTTTCGCCAAAATACTTAGCTCACATTTGGTATCAGCTCCAATAGCAATTTTTTTTAGTAACAGTATTCTCATTAACGATGATGAATGGACACATGCTAGCATTATGTTTGTTAATTTTTATGACTCAATTGTATTATAGGTATAAAAATTTAGATCAGGTTATCTACCTTTTGCATTCTTTTATTTTTCCTAAATTCTGTTAATAGGGAATACATCTCTAGTAATGAAAATATGCAAGGGAGTAACCATCCAAGACTCTGATTATGAACAACTAACCCTCATTCTAAAAGAGATCGTATATTTCTTCCCTAAAGTGATATTGCTCTTCAGAGCTTAAAAAATAATGGGATACAAAGGAACAACAACCTTAAGCTTTTTTTCTATTATGTCTTATATGAAACATAAGATTGGAGATCTCTTAGAATGCTTTCATTCCATAGTATTTCAACCAATCTTTTGAATTCGCCTTTGAAGAGTTACACTTATAAAAGTGGTCAAATGAATATGGTTCAATTCTAGATATAATAGAACCTAAAACGTTGCTAAGGGCTCCCAATTCTGATACTGTGTGATCATGTTCACCCCTCTTTAACTGGCTTTGATACCATATAGAATTTACAGAATTAGAGAATTTTCATTCATTATGCAACATTTTTAAAGGGAAATTAAAAGTAAAATAAGATAAACCAATAAAGGAAACCTATGACATGGACAATCGAATCACTAAGAAACCAATACTATTGATAGTATTTACTAGTTTATATGAAGAAAACATATCTATTTTGACAACTCAAATGCTCTTGCATAAATAAAATATTTGTTACTCCTTTCTTTTGAATTCAAGATTATGTCATTAGGTTTTCATTAAAGAAAAAAATGGTTTTCTACTTAACTTTAAATCTCAACCAAGCTTTGAAAAAGTTCCCTACTATTGTAGTCAACTTTCACTGGTAAAAATGTTTGATATCAGCTCCAATAGCAATTTTTTTTCGTAACAGCATGTTCATTAATGATGACGAATGAACACATAGCTACCTTTCTGTTTATAAATTTTTCTATTGTAATGATGTATAGCATTTCTCCAAAATCTACTTGATTCAACTGTATTATTTGATGTTATATATTATACCGTTTATACGTATATGACTATATGGTAAGTTATGATTTAGAGTCAGAATTCTTTTTTTGTTAAGTCGTAATTGGCGCTAATTATTTTAGTTTGCCTCCACAAGGAACACCTGCGCTTTTCTCAACCTCTGCTACTTGCTTACCTACGCTTTTCTCAACCTCTGCTACTTGCTTTATAACTCAAGGTTCACTAGAGGCTTATTTTTCTTTTTGGTATAAAAATTTGGATCAGGTTATTCACCTTTTCATTCTTTCATTTGTCCTTATAACAGAAGACTTCACTAAATCTTGTTCATGAGGAATACATCTCCACTAATAAAATAATGCAAGGGAGTACCCTCAAGACTTTGGTATTTCTTCCATAAAGTGAAGAGCTTAACAAATAATGTAATACAAAGGGCTAGCAACCTTAACCTTTTTTCCTATTATATCTCATATGAAACATAAGATAGGAGATCTCTTTGGATACTTTCGCTCCATTGTATTTCAACCAATCTTTTGAATTTTCCTTTGAAGAGTTATGCTTATGATTTGAAGAGTTATGCTTATGAAAGTGATCAAATGAATATGGTTCAATTCTTGATATAATAGAACCTAAATATTGGTAAGGGCTTCCAAATCCTGAGATTCATTCCTTCCCCATTTTTCATGATAGCTAATATGTTTGTCCAGTTTCTATGGGAACTGTTCGGATAAAGTGTTGTAAGTGACTTCATAATCCCTTTAATAAATTTTTCAGCGATTCCTCAATAAGTCAAGTTCCACCTTCACATTCTTTATGTAAAATTTTATACCACCACTTTTAGGTTTTATCTCTGCTAAGACGACATAATTTTCATCAAAACTGTCAATGCTCCTTTTCCTAAGAAATTGGCTCTATCATGTTCATACGATGTTGTAAAATTATGTCAAGTCTCCAATTCAACACAATTAATCTTTTGATCCTTGATTTCACCATTGGAAGATACTTTTTTAATAAAGCAACATTAGTATAAATTACCAATGAACTTTGTCTTTAGAAATAAAATATTCAATCATGGTATCAGAATTCTAAGTATCAGAGTTCTAAGTAAGAGAGGAAGTGAGTTTGTTGTATTATGTCTCATGTGAAACCTAAAATAGGAAATATCTTCAAAGGCTTTCGCTCCATATTATTTCAACCAATTTTTTGAGTTCACCTTCCAAAGGTTATGCTTATAAAAGTGATTAAATGATTTTGGTTCAATTCTAGAGTTCACCTTCCAAAGGTTATGTTTATAAAAGTGATTAAATGATTTCGGTTCAATTCTAGATATAATAGAAGTTAGAATGTTGGCAAAGGCTTCCAAATCCTTTAGATGAGATTCCTTTCTACCATACTTTATATTATAAATATTTCTTTCCCCATTTTTCATGACAGCTAATCCATTTGTCCAGTTCCTATGGGAACCGTTCGAATACAGTGACTTCATAAACCCCTTAATAAATTCTTCAGCAGTTCCTCACTAAGTCAGTCTCCACCTCCACGTTTTTTATATAAAAGTTCATACCACCACTTTCACGTTACTTTTATCTCTTTCAAGAGAACATAATTTGCATCAATAAAATGAACTCTCAATGCTCCTTTACCCAAGAAATTGGCTCTATCATGCTAATACGATGCTATAAAATAATTAATATGTCGATCCTTCATTTTACCACTAGAAGTTACTTTTTAATAAAGTAACATTGATACAAATTACTAATATCATGAATCATGTCTTCATAAATAAAATATTCAATACTAAAATTCTACATAGGTAAGACCAAGAGTGAGCGTGCTTCTTCGGTGATTGTTATATGTTGTTGTTATGAAAGGTAATTTCCTTAAATTTGGTGATGTTATGACCGTCACATGACGGTCACCTTGATTTCTAAATCCAGTATATCTCAAGTGCTTTCAAACTCTAATTTTAAGTTGTATGTATCTTTGATTGGGTCACTTCTGGCTCAGTGTGTTATGCTTTGTTGGTTTCTTCAGACAATTTTTTTTTCATGATCTAATCTAGGTCCTATGTTTAGTCTGTGACATTTTCTACTATTGAAAAGACTATTTCTACCAAACAACATATTAAATGTAATTAGCATATATTAGACCATCTAGCTGGATTCTTTTAACTGTTACCATAATAGAAAAATTTTAAACCACATTTTCAAAACATTATCATGGTTAAAAGAATTAAACATCTTTATAAGACTAACTATAATAGAAAAGAGTACAACTGAATTTAAAGGATCTATCATGGTTATAAAAAGAATTTGTCTATTATTTTTTAAAATCTTTTGATTAATCCAAAAGATCAGTACATCGAGGTCTAGAGCACAAAACACGCCCACAAACCCACCATAATAACCCATACATAAGACTAAGGGCACAATCAGAAAAGGGGTAGAAACCCAACCCAATAGTCCACATACATAACACTGAACCCCATCACAAAGGGTCTAAACAAAACAGTTTTTTTTATACATAAAATATTGTGAATTCACTAAAATATCAGAGTATGCAGGAATAAGGCATTATGCCCAATAAAAAGTTAACAGTTATCTAAAATGATATCAAAGCATATCAACATATCATGACCCTATAATGACAATATATAAACAATACAATATCCAAAAATCAAGAGGCATATAAGGCTACTGTCACCTATACCTCTGCCTGCTTCCCTTAACCTCTATTCGAAGGAGAGGTCTCGCTTGAAAAAAATATCAATAATAACAGGGTGAGACACGAAGTCCTAGTAACTAAAATCAATTTACAAAATATGCAAGAAATGATTGCAAGTTAGAAAAGCAGGTTTATCAATAATCATAATAATATTCTCAATAGTAAAATAATACATAATACTTTCAATAATTAAAATCATCTCACTCATCCATCCTGCTCCTCTTTATATCTTCCGGACATGGTACATCCTATCATTGTTAGTATATCCGGCCAAAAGTTAGCTAGTCACTTCAAGAAAATTGTTCCCTCCCATGTCACCACCAATATACCGTAATAAGGAGGTGTCCACCCAAAACACTCAATTCAAATTCGAGCCAGAAATGAGAGAATCGATGGGCATACAATTTCACCATATCTCTTCCACACAACTCCACAAATCCCATAACAACACAATATACTCAAATATAATATTCAAAAGGATTTCACAACAATAACATTCTATATACATCATACTCATCACAATATTACCAATCTCAGTTATAATC
>JBAGKO010000014.1:4677433-4706885 GCA_037177275.1 Acacia concinna
TAACTTTAAAAAATCATAAAAAATTGAAAACAGATCCGTTTTTCGCCCATAATATATCAAAATGTCACTCATTTTATATAGAATCTAGTCATAAAAGAACCACAAAAAAAAAATATTTTAGAGCTCCCTCAAATTGAGAGCCAAGGAGGAAAGCCACCTTCGAGAGGGTTCATGGTGAAAAGGAAAAAGAAGCAAAAAGTGATTTGGGCAATGAGGTGTAGGGATGATGATGACATGGCTGTTTGATTGTGCTATTTTAGTAAAACTAAGAGTCAAATTTAACAGTCAATAACACTAGGGTAATATTGCACTAATTTTAATATTTTCGGGTAATATTGCACTAAAAAAAAACTTTTAAGGTAAAATTACTCTTTTATAAAAACTTTCAGGTAAAAATGGACATTAATCCTTTATTATATAATATATTAGCTTATAAACTAAATAATATAATTTAAAGAAAAATAATAAATTTTAATATTTTAAAATTAAATAATTAGTTTTTTTAAAATTTAAAAAAAGGTCAATTGAACCTAACCGAGGAATATCTTATTTTTTGAAATTGGTTTTCTTTATTGCCACTACCGATCTTGATTTATATAACACACTACAGTTACGGTTTTATGATACTCGCTGTTTTTCTAATGATCTTGATGATGCTTGTTTCATGTAAGCGGCATGCACCTATTTTGCTTAACTAATTCTACATACATACATACATTTATATACTTTTTTCAGTTCTAATTATAAAATTTAATTAATTTTTTAAAAATATAAATAAAATTAATTATATTACTTAATCATATTATATGTTATATTTTATTATATTATATATTAATTCATAAATCAAACAACATAATTAAAAAAATTATAAATTTTAATATTTTAAAATATAGTAATTAACTTTTTTAAAGATTTTTTTAAAAAAAAATTAATTAGATATTATAATTAACAGTGGATGTGTGTGTGTGTGTATCGTTTCAAACTTGTAATATCCAGTTCCTAAGAAATCGGTGGATATGAATCTATTATCTATTAATCAATAAATTTGCAATCTAAGACGAATTGGCTTGGGTTCTTCTTGAGTCTTCTAATTCATCGAGGCAAGCATGGTCACTCTGTCAGCCTTCATATGTAGCTAAGAGCCTAAGAAGCCTTTAAAAAAAATTATAATAATGTGATTCATAATTAGGGGCACTACCTGATCTAAACCTAGATAACGAAGAAAAGAGGGATTTTGTCAGTATCTCTCAGAAGGCTTAAATAATAGGAAAAATTTTTAAAAAAAAAACAAGAAAAGTATAGAAATCTCAATTCATTATAGTGAAATTGAAAAATCTTAAATAATTTTTTTTGTACTTTTTTTTTTACGTAATTATAAAAATGTCACTCAATTTTTAACAATACAGATATTATAGTTCACAATACGAGTATTTAGATTAACAACATCAAAAGTATTTAGGTGCTAGATTTACAACACCAAAAGCATTTAAGTGCTATGTATTTACGCTGAGTTGTTTATGCTGATATTGTTATTCTAAATACTCGTGTTGTGAATTATGATACCTGTATTGTTAAAAATCCAATGACATTTTTGTAATTATATAAATAAAAAATGTACAAAAAGACTTATTTAAAATTTTTTAATTTCGCTATACTGAATTGAGATTTCTTTATTTCCTTTATTTTTTTTAGAATTTTCCATTAATAATATTCATCCCATCGATCTAAGAGCTTATAAAAAGACACATCATAAAATCTTTTTTTTTACCCTAAGGCCCTCAATGTCTGACACTCTTTAGGTAATTGACTGATTTAGTGGTTGTCAAGGAAGGGTGTGTCTATGATTGAACTTATGATCTGGTGGTTGGGAAGTATCTTACAACTCATTAGCGAACCATCTGGCCGTTGAACTGCAGACCATAAAACTTTTTAACAAACATATGAACCATTTATTTTGCTATAATCCTGAGGGCCCATCTAATTTAATTAAGGGTTAAAGGAATTTTGAGCCGAAAGCTAAAAAAAAATGGATTGGACCAATTTTGCTTTGGGGTTATTTTCATTAATTTTGAATGTTAGTTAAATAAACATATTGAGCGAATAGTCAATGTGTCATTTTATTATTTTTTGTTAAGATATAAATTTGTTCTAAAAGTTTTTAATATACTTTAAAAAAATTAAGTAAATAACACATGAATTCTGCAGTAAATTTGCGCCTTAATAAAAAAAATAATGGGGATCGTATATTGATTGTCACCTTAGTATATTTGATCAACTAATAGTCAAAACTAATAGAGATGGAAAAAATTACTCCTTTTTTAAATCTTTCAAAATAAAATTTTCCTTAAATGAAAATTTTCGAGATAAAATTATCTCTCACCCTTTAATTAATGTCAAGTAGCCAACCGTTCAACCCTTTAATAAGGTTTGGTTAACTTTTTTTTTCTTTTGATAGTTTAAGAAGGGTAAATAAATTACTTAAGCATATTATATAGGGAGAATTCCAAAAAAAGACAATGAAAATAAAAAGAAAAGACAATTCAGTACAATGAAATCAAAAAATCTCAAATTAGCCTGTTTTGTACTTTTTTTTGTAATTACAAAAATGTCATGGAATTTTTCACAACACCAATTTCCTAATTTACAATATGAGTTTCGTAATTCACAACACCAGGTACTACGTATTTACAACTCAGTGTAAATACGTAGTACCTGGTGTTGTTAATTTAGACACCCGTGTTGTGAATTAGGAAACTGATGTTGTGAAAAATTCAGTGGCATTTTCGTAATTACACAAAAAAGTACAAAACAGACTGATTTGGGATTTTCAGATTTCGCTGTACTGAATTGTTTTTTTCTTTATTTCACTTGTCTTTTTTTGGAATTCTCCCTTTATAAAATACTCAAACTTTAAAAACCCAAAGTCGTACCCTCCCACCTATTTGTCTTTTAGCATGTTTAAGAGGCTTTTTGTGGATTTGCTTTTTTTTTTTTTTTTGAGTAATACAAAGGGAAGCCGAAGCCTGAAAGGGGAAACAAACGAGGACCCTCATTCAAGGTACACTCTGACGATATCTATCCGCCCATATTCACATAAAATTGTAATGCAACCTAACGGAGGTTGAGCCCAAATATTGACTTGAAAGTCATCATTATGAGCTTCCTAGCCATATAATCCGCATATCAAAGAGTGTCTCTGTAAGCATGTTGAAGCTTTATTTGTCAATCCTGAAAGAGAAGATCTCTGGTCTACATAACTAAATCTATGAGAGGATGGTGTACTGTTAAATCACGCATGAGGATATTAAGGGCATCTAGTGAGTCTGGGTATACGTGAATTTTCTTCAATTCTAGATGCCTAGCTACCTTAAGGCCTGTCTTGATAGCATGCAACTCAGCTTCCATGGTGGAGCCAATCCCGATGGCCTTTTGGAACCCCATCAACTAGTTGCAGGAGGCATCTCTAAAGACCCGACCGCAGGCTGCTCTTAGATCTTGCCCGGCAAAACCATTCACATCAATACGAATAGTATCATCACTAGGGGATCCAATGTCGATCCTGATGATGATGAAGTTGTAAGATCTTGCGCTTGAGCTAGTGCGTTGAGGTGCTTTCTAAGAGACTCTGAGTCAGCTAATGAATGATGTCTTTGGCAGTTGTGGTAGTTCCGTCAAAAATAAATTTGCATTTAGCAGTCCACAGCAACCAACACACAGTGTTAAAGACTCTCCCCCAGTTGTAGGGATGAAAGCTATCACGTCCTGGGGAATGGTTGGAATTCCACTTGATCCATACTCGAAGATTGCCAGAGGAAAATCTAGAGAGAAAATTAGAATTTAAAATATGAAGCCATATCTCTTTTGCCTTCGCACAGTCTCTAAGAATATGACTGATAGACTCCTCACGCTAGCATTGGAAAGGGCAATCACTTGTGGATGAGAGACCTATCTTAAATCTTAGAGAATTTTGTGATAAGTCGGCTATGAGTAACCTGCCACATGACAAACTTAATCTCTTTTGGAACTTGCCATTGCCAAATATTCTCCCATGTTGAGTGAAAATCGCTATCTCCTTTCTTGGAAAGATAGTCATAAGCAGATTTGATCGAAAACTACCCATCATTTGCGTTCCTCCATGCGAATTTGTCAGGAACCTCACCCGTAGGTGGTTTTATCTTGGAAAGGTTTGTAATCACCCATTAGGGCAGGAGTCCCTTCTATCTTTGGGTTTTCCATTTACCCTCAGAGTTTAAATGATCATGGACTTTGTCGTTAGCATTTATAGCACTACCAGGACGAACATGTGGTATTTTCATGTCTTTTCTCCTTAAAAATACAATTAAACCAAGAAAAAATTCATTAAAAAAATGTGCAAGTTTCATGTAGAAATGCTCTTTTAAAATTTTTTGGTTCGTTTTTTTTTTGTTGGTTGTGGTTTTTGGATAGTGCTTTTTTCGTTTTTCTTTTTTTAATAAAAGTAAGTTAAAATGCATTTTAAAGAAAATGACAATAAGTATATAATTCCTCTCTGTTTTTTAGGACATAATTACTCTTTTACTCACATGTGAATTGTGAGTGTGGACAATAATATAAGTATAGAAAATCAGTATTTTTTTTTTATGAACAGAAAATCAGTACTAATAAAACTTGGTGAAAAAGAAAATGAGAAAGAAAATCCTTTATATCTTGATAGATGGAGTTGGATGTTGGTATAATGGATCTGTTTGATAAAAACTGTTTTTTTGAACACATCACTTATAATTCTTATTTTTTTGACCGTACTTATTCCTGTCTCCACTTGCTAAGAATTAAGACCTAAATTGTTAAGAGGTGGCTGTTTGAATTAACTTTTAGTTTTTATAACTTATGAAGTAAATATATAAAATACAGGGAAATTTCAAAAAAAAAAAAGACAAGGAAAATAGAGAAATCACAATTCAGCACGATGAAATTGGAAAATCTTAAATTAGTTTTTTTGTACTTTTTTGCGCAATTACAAAAATGTCACTGGATTTTTAATAACATGAATATCATAATTCACAACATAAGTATCTAAATTAACAACACCAGAATCATTTAATTACTACGTATTTACGCTGTGAGTTGTTTGTGCTGATATTGTTAATTAATATACTCTTATTATAAATTAAAATACTCGTGTTGTTAAAAATTCAGTGATATTTTTATAATTACGAAAAAAAACAACAAAAAAAGTGATTGGAACTTTCATATTTCCCTGTACTGAATTAAGATTTCTTTATTTCCCTTTTTGTTTTTGGAATTTTCCCTAAAATAAAATAATTCATTAAAAAAAGCTTTTAAAATCTAGGTTACATACCCCTTTGTTAAGAGTTTCAGTTTCCATTTTAAAAAAAAAAAAAAAATCTAGGTTGCATAGTCCCTTTCTTAGTCCACGCCATTCGATCGCTTCGCTCAGGGAAAGGGTCACTCTCACCTCTCCAACGCTCAAAGCTTCACGCCGTCCCCACTTGCCGTCGCCTTCGCTGTGGCAGTTACCTTTTGCTCTCCCACCTCTTCTTGCCGGCGAATTAACCAGTCTCGACTCTGTCTCCTGCTGCTTGCTCGCTCCAAATTAGCCTCTCTTTCTCTCGAAGTAAGTTAATCTCTGCTCCAGTATTGCCTATGGGAATAGTCGTGAGTGAGTTTGTTTTTTCAGCCTTACTCATTAGGGAATTCACTGATTCGTTTAATGCCGGCCTCTTCCTTCTTCATTTAATTTCTCAGATCCCGCCATCGCATCCTTGTTCTCTCTCTTTCTGCTTCTTTTATTTCGCGTCTTTTGCCCTAGCAGGTTCCATCTAGTATCTTATTTCTTCATATTGAATGTTGTTGTTGCTGGTGATGAGTTTTAGAGAAAGTCATGCACCACTCTAATGATTTTTTTTAATCAATTTTTGCTGAAAAATTTCTCATACCCATTCAATCTGAGCCCCATTTCTTTACATATCTGGAATTCTCTGTTTCTTGTGAGTAATCTGGTTGTTCTGTTTTCGGATTAAAGTGTATTTGATTGATTGATTGGAGCCAAGTATAGCTTTTGTCTGTTGGTATCTTTTGGGAGATAAAACTATGGTTCCTTTTTCTTAACATCCATTCATTTGCTGTGAATGGGAAAACAGAATGCTAGTACATTTCAATTTTCAACGCATAATTTTGCAGATTTTTATATCACAAATCTGCCATGAGCACTAATCTATCATGAGCCATAACACTATCCAAATAAAGTATTTAATCATAATACACACATATATTATATGCATTACTAGATTATATTTTCTTAAAATTAAATTAGTTATTTTTAAGTATTTATACTCATTATTTTTTAAAAAAATAATTTACTTAACTTATAAGCATACATATAATCTAACTGGTTTAACATTAAAAATCAAAGTATATATCAGTGTATAAGTTAAATAAATTAGTTCAAAGAACAACTATAAATATAAACAATTTAATGTAACTCAATTAATTTCATTAAGCAAAAAGAACACAGAATTGTCTTATGTTAAAGACACGGTTGACCTGTTTCAAGTATTATAAGGGTAGGAATTTTTTTTTTAAAAAAAAAAAAGTTGATAAGAAGGAACCCAATTTTTTTTGAAAAATGGGTTTTTTACGTGTTCTCTTTAAGTGTGTACTTAATTTTAATAGATATGTGTACATATATATTTATTCTAATCTAAATTATAAGAGTCAGTTGATATCTTTTAGAAAGGTTAAAAAAACAAAATAAGTTATTTAATTATATCATATATTGTATTTTATTATATTATATATTATTAGTTTATAAGTTAAACAAAATAATTTTAAAAATGATAAATTTTAATGTTTTAAAATAATGTAATTAGTTTTTGTAGAATTTTTTAAAAAAATTAACTGAGTTTTTATAATTAAGTTGGATAGAGTATTTTGTAACATTCTTCTTTTCAAATTTTTGGATTAGACAAGCTTGCAACAGAAACGGTCTAACAAAAGTCTTAATGACTTCATTAATCGAAAAACCAATATGAAATAATTCGGTTAATTCATCAGTGGGTCTTGGAGAAACATACTATTCAGTAATTTGGTTTTTTTTTTGGGTCCAAAAATCGAATGCCCGTTCCTAACAGTCATAAATCCATTTAGCTGCTCTAGCCCATTTGATTTCACATCTATTGTTATCCTATTTTTCATTTTATGTATGATTTCTTCATTCTGATGATTGCTGAAAGAATAAGATCTAAACATTTTTTTGCTATATCTAAACACACCAATTAACTTCTTAGAAATTTATTATAGTGTACTGTATATGGAATTTAATTGCTTTTGCCTTTTCAATGCGCACAAAATTATATTATATTTTAAATAAAAATAAGAAATATTTTATTAATAAAACATTTTAACTAATTAAGTAAATTAAATTTGTATGCCCTCTAATCTTTAATATGTGGTATATTTGGGGAGTTGATCTTGGTCTCATAAGAGTTATTTTTTATATTTGTCATTATTTTCTTAATTTATTCATGTTGATACTGACTTTACAAATAATTAAGGAGAAGAGGGGAGAGAGAATAAAGAAAGATGAATAATATGTTTTAGAAAATATGTTATATATTAACTAACTACCTTAATCTATTTAAATAAGTTAAGTATGTCTTATGTTAAGAATAAGAGAGAACATATTTTTATATTTTTATTAAATGGATGTAAAAGATCGTAGTAATTAAAAAAATTAATAACAAATATTTTAACATATTTTATAAAAGGAGATTATTGTTCAACCAAACACAAATGCCAATTCACTTCTATGACAAATGGGGCTTGATGGGATCCATTAGCACCTTCAACAATTTTATACGCATGGCATCATCCTTCCTTTCCCAAACCAAAGGCAAAAGCGTATCACTTTCCTTTTATTTCCTTCTCATATACTCATCCAGTCTTATTTATATGTCACTTTCTACTTCTAACATGTTTTGCTGGAATTTAAAAGATATATTAAATCTTATTAACTCTACTTTACCTTTATTTAATATATATATATATACACACACTTAAAAAAAATAATGGGTTTCTTTACAATGAATGAATGGTAAAATAGTATATTCATATGGAAAAATTCAACATTGAGCTCTATGAATAGAATCAAATAAAATACTCCCTATCTAATAGTATTGAATGTGGTCTTAAATTAATACTGATATTGTGACGAGTGATCTAAAATCCTCCACTTTTCCAACATTTTCGTCAATTTCTTCAATTATTCATGTTTCTCACTGTTCTTATTTCATTAGATGTCAATCAAAAACCACCATGATTTTGCAAATGAAATTGCAGCAATGTTGGATAAGGCAGAACCGCCCATGTCTCCTGATTGCTGCATCTACAAGGTACCTTATGATATTCGCAAATTGAATGAAGATAACTTTACCCCGAAGGTTGTTTCTATTGGCCCCTTTCATTATGGTCATCCTAGACTACAAAACATGGAAAAATACAAGTTGGTGTATGTCAAACATTTTTCTGAAAGAGTTTCCCAAACCGTAAAATTGGATGGATTAATCAAATCAGTGGAAGAGGTTGAGCATGATGTTCGTCGTCGTTACTCGGACGCGTTTGACCTCAATAGTAAAGAATTTGTGAAGATGATTTTAATGGATTCCTGTTTCTTGTTTGAGCTCTTTTTTAGGACATACTATGATGAGTGGTCAAAAGATGATGCCATTCATTTAAAGCCATGGCTAATTAGTACTATGAGAATAGACTTGCTTTTACTTGAGAATCAGCTACCTTTCTTCATCCTTGAGAGGCTATTCAATGTAGCTTTTCCCTCAACCACTGCCAACCCCAGACTCCCTTCATTTCTTGAACTCACTTTCGGCTACTTCCGCTGTTACAACAGCCTGAAATTAACCCCGCAAGATGTCAGCATAAGCCACTTCACAGATTTGATTAGGACGTTTCACTTACAACCATTAGATAAACGGCCAAATAGAGTGCATGAATCATTGGTGCATCTTCAGAGTGCAACTGAGTTAGCCGAGGCCGGGGTAAGATTCAGGAAAAGCTCGAACTTATGCTTGATGGATATAAAATTTTCAGGGCGAGTTCTCGAAATACCACAATTGAGAGTGGAGGACTGGACTGAGACTGTGATACGTAATTTAGTGGCATTAGAGCAATGTCACTACCCTTCTAAATCTTACATTACTGACTATGTTGCTCTTATGGACTTTCTGATCAACACAAGCAAAGATGTTAATGTGTTGGTGCAAAATGGGGTCATCGTTAATTGGCTAGGCGATGCCGATTCTGTGGCCAATCTGTTCAATAGTTTGTGGAAAAATGTCACTTATGTAAATTTCAATTCCCATTACTCCAAATTGTGCAAGGACTTGGATGGATTCTGTAATAATCGTTGGCATCACATGAAAGCCACTTTGAGGCGTGATTATTGCAACAGTCCTTGGCAATCCGCTGCTTCTGTTGCTGGAATTTTGCTCCTTGTTCTCTCTTTAACTCAAACTGTTTGTTCTGTGTTACAAGTGTTGCAGCAATCAAAACAATGATCCTAGTTGTGAACTCATTTCCCATTTTTTGTAATTTATTTTCTGTTTAATGCATTTTCTTGTGTATGCCATCATCTCCTGTCCTAAAGATGAGAAAATCCCAGTCACACAGCGTGTACTCTTCGGATTCTATTGAGTCACTTTTAACATATTTCTGTTTTTTATTTTTTTTCACTTCCAACATATTTCATTGCAACTAGAAAGAACTTTAAACTTAGTTAACGCTACTTTAAAATTTAACTACTTTCATACTTTACTCATATTTAATACCCATGGGGATAAAGTCTATAAAATAATAACTTGCGAATTGAACATTTACAAGAAAATTTTAACGGTGTAACATAAACATAGAACAGTAAGTTAATTACCTAAAGCTACTCCCTCTGGTCTATAAGATAAGGCTCTTTGACTGATTCACATGAAACAAAAGGTAATAGTAAACTCGTTAAATATATCTTAAATTGAAACTTCTTTTCACTTTTACCTTTATTAAAAAATGTGTTTAAAAATTTAATGAGTAAGCAAATTAGAAATGTGTACTAGTTATAAAGAGAAAAACAGAAAATGAATATTAATTATTTTACAAATGACTTATACTGGAGATTAAACTATTCTTGAAACTCCCTATATTATAAAAGGAGGGAGCACCTTCTTTAAGATTAGGTGGATTGAGCAACATCAACAGATAATATATTGGATTTCATCTCATAATTCTTGCAATCAATTGGAAATGTAATGTTCAATCCTAATAACGTGTCCTCATTTTAGTTTTGATCCCTCTAATTTTAAACCATATATTTATTTTCAATAAGGAGCAGAATAGTCCAGCTATTTGTTAAAATATAGAGACTAATATTTTAGATTGAAAAAAAAAACTATAACGGATTATATAAATATGTGTTTTATAAACATTTCACAGGAGGTGTAAAATGTCATATTTTATGTATAGACCATCTTTTTTACTTTTAGACTGGAAAATTTCATAATTTTTGCACATCATTTGGCTGAGCAAAAATAATGCACAACAGAATTTCCTCCTGTCTACTTTCAGAAATAAGTAAAAACTTACTTTAACTATGATTCTTACATCAAAATTCATCATTTTATTCTCCTTATCTTATCATATACTTAGGGAATTTGGTGAATAAAAATTTAGAATGTTACATAACAGACTAAAACTAGTTCTCCGGCAACCTCTGGTGGAGAAGAAGAAGAAGCAGAACAAATGGTGGGCCCAATAAGAGAGGTGGTGAAGCAATAGAGAGCCAAGTTTGGCTTCAAGAAGAAAAGAGGTTCAATAGACGGATTGTTAAATTTACCTCTTTTTTAAAAGTTTATGATGTCAAGCACCAATACAAAAAAAACATTATTATTAAATTTACCTCATTTTTAAGAGTTTATGATGTTAGACGCCCTTATGAAAAAAGTCTATTGTTAAATTTACCCCTTTACCCTTTAATGCGTTAGAGGTTCAATGTACGGATTGTTAAATTTGCCCTCTTTTAAAAGTTTATGTACATTTTAACCCTTAAAAAATGTTTACGGTGTCAGGTGCCCCTATAAAAAAATTTTATTATTAAATTTGTCCCTTTACCCTTTATTTTACAAGTGTAGTCAATGATTTTAGAACATTTACACTCTTACATGTATTATATACATTGTTATGCAATATGTCATTGAAGGGTTTTGGTAGCCCAATGGCTAGAGATGGAAATTAGGGCTTGGCCAATCTTACAAGGAAGGCCTTGAAAAGACTGGCCCATTAAAGCCTAACTTAAAAAAAATATATGTTTTTTAAAGCTTAGCCCTACAGGGTTGGAAGTTTTTTGAATATTCTTTTAAATAAGTAAAATTAATAAATTATAATAATTAAAGTTCTAATTTAACACATGAATTGTGTCAACATTAACTTTTAAATGGTACGCATCATGCAACAAACAAACAAATGACATAGTCAAATGTATATTATTATTAAATGTCAACGGAGTACAAATACAAATAACATGCATATCAAACATAAAGAGCTAAATACTAAGAAACATGAGTTTGATGAATATCATTTTTATTTTCTCTGCTATCATCAATTTTAAGTACATTTGATTATGCTTCACTCTGTGTAGGCATTGTTTCAAGGGTAAAAATGATAAGAATTACTTCTTTTATATCATGAAAGCATTCATTATCTTGCTCTACAACAAATAAATTAGTTACATTAAATTATGCCAAAAGAGATTTGGTTAAATTATGAAAAGCATTTAAAAAATAAACATTTCAATATTTAAAATATAAACCCAACCCTTAATTTAGATAGGCTAACTAGCCTATTTTTCGGGATCTAGCAATGGCTATAATTCCTTTTTAGTACTCAATGGAGGTGATTTTCTCTCTCTCTGTTTTTTTTTAAAAAAAGAATTGAAATGTTCGAATTTCAAGTACTTTTTTTGGATAGCACCTACTACCAATTCCCATCCCAACTCTCAAGTCAAGAATCAAGATCTATACTCCAAGTTCCTTTTGTAGTCCACGGCTCCACGCCATTCGCTTGCTCAGGGAAAGGGTCACTCTCGCCTCTCTAACGCTCGAAGCTTCACGCCGTCGTCATCTCCACTTGCCGTTGCTATCCCTGTGGCAGTTGCCTCTGCTCTCACACCTCTACTTGCCGGCGAATTAACCCGTCTCAACTCTGTCTCCTTCTGCTTGCTCGCGCCAAATTAGTAATTACACGCACTTTCTTTCAAGGTAAGTTCATATCTGCTCAATGGCTATCATTCCTCTTAGTACGCAAGTGAGGTGATTTTTCTCCCTCTTTTTCTTTTTAAAAATCGAGAAGCAAGGCTTTTAGGGATTTGCTTCTTCATGTGATTTTTTTTTTAGAATTCTATTTAAATATTTTTTAATTTTTAAATTTTAAATTAGTCATTTATTAAAATATAAGTTCGACACTTAAACAAGGTGGGTTTGGCACATTTTCCTAACTCTATTAATCACTATTATTCTTTTTAGTACTAAAGGGAGGTGATGTTTTCTCTCTTTCTTTTTAAAAATTGAGAAGCAAGGCTTTCAGGGAATTTGCTTATTCATGTGATGTTTTTTAAAGGTGAATTTCATTTAAATATTTTTTTAATTTAAAAATCTTAAATCTGTAATTGTCTAAAAAATTGATTTGTTATGCGTTATAAGTTTAGGTGATTTCATTGCTACAATAACAAGACTGATATGAGATTTTAAAATTTAAATGATATTTAAATAGATTTTTTTTTTGTCTTTTTGCCTTAAGTATTCAATTAAACCAAGAAAAAATTCTTTACATTTCAAGTACTTATTTCTTTATTGCGTCTTTTGGATAGTACTTATTCCTGTCTCAACTCTCAAGTCAAGAATCAAGAATTCAAGATATATACTCCAGGTCCCTTTATAATGCTTGCCGTTGGCGTCCCTGTGGTAGTTGCCTCTCCTCTAGCGCCTCTACTTGCCGGCGAATTAACCCTTCTCAACTCTGTCTCCTTCTGCTTGCTCGCGCCAAATTACACACCCTGCTCTCAAAGTAAGTTCATATCTGCTCTTCAGTATCGCCTATGAGATAATCATGAGTGAGTTTGTTTTTTTTTTTTTTTCCAGAGTTACTCGTTAGAACTCCTTGATTCGTTCAATGCCGGCCTCCTCATCTTCCATTTAATTTCTCAGATTCGGCCATCGCATCATTA
The DNA here is from genome assembly GCA_037177275.1 of Acacia concinna. Lineage (NCBI taxonomy): Eukaryota > Viridiplantae > Streptophyta > Magnoliopsida > Fabales > Fabaceae > Acacia > Acacia concinna. The sequence goes on from JBAGKO010000014.1 coordinate 4,690,707, forward strand.
TACTCGCTCTATCTGCTTCTTTTATTTTGTGTCTTTTGCCCTAGTACATTCCACTTAGTATCTTATTTCATCATATTGAGTGCTTTTGTGGGCGGTGATGAGATTTAAGAGAAAGTCATGCACCACTCTGATGATTTTTTAAAATCAATATGTGTTGATAAATTTCTCTTAACCATTCAATCTGAGCCCAATTTCTTTTCAAATCTGGAATTCTCTGTTTCTTTCGAGTATTCTGATTATTTTGTTTTTGGATTGAAGTGTGATTGACTGTTTGATTGATTGGAGTTAACTATAGCTGTTATCTCCTTTGTTCTCTTAACACCCATTCATTTGCAATTGCTGTGAATGGGAAAACAGTATACCAATACATTTCAACGCATAATTTTGCAGATATTAATATTACAAATCAGCTATTAGTACCCATCTATGACAAGAACCCATTCGGTGTAAAAGCTAAAAACACTATAGTACCCCATGTTATATATATATGTGTGTGTGTATTAGAGATTAAATGAATTACTTTTAATTATTTATAGGGAAAATCCCAACAAAAAGATAAGGGAATTAGGGAAATTCTAATTCAAAACAGTGAAATCGGTAAATTCTAAATAAGTCTTTTTGTAATTTTTTTGGCGTAATTACGAAAATGTCACTAAATTTTTAACAACACTAGAATATCGTACTCCCTCCGGTCCTAAATATAAGACACATTTTTGTAAATATAAGACCCATTTTTGTGTCACAAAAATGAGTCTTATATTTAGGACCAGGGGGAGTAATTCACAACAAGAATATCTTAATTAACAATATCAGCAAAAATAACTCACAGCGTAAATACACAGTACTTAAATGTTTCTGGTATTGTTAATTTAGATACTCATGTTATAAAAGCATTTTCGTAATTACGCAAAAAAGTATAAAAAGACTAATTTAGAATTTTCTGATTTCGCTGTTCTAAATTGAAATTTTCCTATTTACCTTGTTTTTTTTTTTTGGCTTTTCCCTTATTTATACTTCTCTTTTTTTTTTTCTAAATTAATTTGTGTGAATTATAAACTAATTTGTTTACTTCCATAATATCTCTAACAATAGTTAATTAAATCTTATATTAAGAATTGTATAAGTCAAGCAAATTAGTTTAAAAAAACTATAAATATAAACACTTTAATATAACTTAATTATTTTCATTAAATTCTTTACAAAAAATTAATTGAGCCTTATATTAAAGATGGGGTAAAAGTCTCATGACATTTGACATGTTTCAAGTATTGTATAGGTCGGAACTTATAAAAAAAAAAAAAAGGTTTAAGATTTTTCGATTGAACCCAAGAGGATTTTTTCGTATTCTTTTGAAAGGTGTACTTAGTTTTTATTTTTTTTTCGTTAATCTTCATCTTTTCAAATACTTGGATTGGACAAGCTTGTGCAGCAGAAAATGTATTAAAAAGGCTTCTTCTTCTTCTTCTTCTTCTTCTTTTTTTTTTTTTGCCTATAAAAGGCTTAATAATTAATTAATTAAAAAACCAATATAAAATAATTTGGTTAATTCAGTCGATCTTGGGAAAAACCATGCTATACAGTAATTCAGTGATTTTTTCTTTTCCCCCGAGAATCGAATGCTCGTTCCTAACAGACATAAATCCGTTTAGCTGTTCGCATATATTGTTATCCTATTTTTCATTTTATGTATGATTTATTATGATTGCTAAATGATTGAGACCTGAACATTTTTTAGCCATATCTTTACACACTCATTAACTTCTTAAAAAGTTTATTATAGTGTACTGTATATGGAATTGAATTGCTTTTGCTTTTCCAATGCACCAAAAACTTATATTTTATTTAAAATAAAAAATAAGAAATATTTTATTAATAAAACATTTTAACTAAGTAAGGAAATTAAATTTGTACTCCCTCTAATCTTTCTTATAAGATTTATTTTATACATTTGTTAATATTGTTTGAATTTATTGCTATGAATACTCACTTTACAAATAATCAAGGAGAACAGGGGATATAAAATTAAAAAAATATGAATAGTGTGCCTCAAAAAATATGTGTCGCATTAACTAATTTAATTAACTACATTAATTTACATAAATGAGTTAAGTATAGGGAGTACATTTTTATATTTATATCAAATAGATGTAAAAATATCTTAATAACAGAAAAAATTAATAACAAATAATTTAACATATTTTTATAATAGGCCTTGGAGATTATTCAACCAAACACAAATGTCAATTCACTTCTATGACAAGCATATTTATCTTATACTATCAAGCATTGTATTTTTCATTCCCATTCCTATTGTCCTAAAAATATTCCATGAACCAAATGGAGCACCTTCAACAATTCTATAGGAATGGCAGCATCCTTCCTTTCCATCAAACCAAATGCAAAATCCTTCTTTTATTTCTTGTTTCATACACTCATCTAGTCTTATTTATAAGTCATCATTATATACTTCTAATATATTTTAGTAGAATTAAAAATATGTCAAATCTCATTATCGCTGCTTTAAAATTTAATGACTTTCCAACTTTACCTTTAATAAATGAATGGCAAAATGGTATTTACATAAAAAATTTAATGTTGAGCTCCATAAATAGTACCAAATAAAATACTCCCTATTTTATAAATAAGACTATGGGAGTACTAAATGTTGTCTTAAATTGATGCTGATATTTTGACAGGTGAACTAAAATCCTTTACTTGATTAACGTTTTTATGAGTTTGTTCAATTATTCATGTCTCTCATTGTTCTTATTTCCTTAGATGTCAAACATGAACCACCATGATTTTGCAAATGAAATTACAGCAATGTTGGATAAGGCAAAACCGCCCATGTCTGCTAATTGCTGCATCTACAAGGTACCTGATGTTATGCGCAAATTGAATGAAGATGCCTTTACCCCGAAGGTTGTTTCTAGTGGCCCCTTTCATTATGGTCATCCTAAACTACAAAACATGGAAAAATACAAGTTGGTGTATGTCAAACATTTTTCTGAAAGAGTTTCCCAAACCATAAAATTGGATGGATTAATCAAATTAGTGGAAGAGGTTGAGCATGATGTTCGTTGTTATTACTCGGACACGGTTCAGCTCAATAGTCAAGAATTTGTGAAGATGATTTTAATGGATTCCTGTTTCTTGATTGAGCTCTTTTTAAGGTATTACTATCAGGAATGGTCAGAAGATGACGTCATTCATTTAAAGCCATGGCTAAGGTATTCTATGAGAACAGACTTGCTTTTACTTGAGAATCAGCTACCTTTCTTCATCCTTGAGAGGCTATTCAATGTAGCTTTTCCCTCAACCACTGCCAACCCCAGACTCCCTTCATTTCTTGAACTCACTTTCGGCTACTTCCGTCGTTACAACAGCCTGCAATTAACCCCTCAAGATGTCAGCATAAGCCACTTCACAGATTTGATTAGGACGTTTCACTTACAACCATTAGGTGAACGGCCAAATAGAGTGGCTAAATCATTCTTGTATCTTCAGAGTGCAACTGAGTTAGCTGAGGCCAGGGTAAGATTCAAGAAAAGATCGAACATATGCTTGATGGATGTAAAATTTTCAGGGTGAGTTCTCGAAATACCACAATTGATAGTGGAGGACAGGACTGAGACTGTGCTACGTAATTTAGTGGCATTAGAGCAATGTCACTACCCTACTAATTCTTACATTATTGACTATGTTGCTGTTATGGACTTTCTGATCAACACAAGTAAAGATGTTAATGTCTTGGTTCAAAATGGGATCGTCGTTAATTGGCTAGGCGATGCCGATTCTGTGGCCAATCTGTTCAATAGTTTGTGCAAAAATGTAATTCTTGAAACTTTCAATGACCATTACTTGAAATTGTGCAAGGACTTGGATGGATTCTGTAAAAATCATTGGCGTCACATGAAAGCCACTTTGAGGCGTGATTATGGCAACAGTCCTTGGCAAGCCGCTGCTTCTGTTGCTAGAATTTTGCTCCTTTTTCTCTCTTTAACCCAAACTGTTTGTTCTATTTTACAAGTGTTGCAGCAAATAAAACAATGCAATTAGTTGTGAACTCATTTCCCATTTTTTGTAATTTATTTTCTGTTTGATGCATTTTCTTGTGTATGCTATCATCCTCTGTCCTAAGAATGTGAAAATCCATGTCTTATAGGAGATGTGCTGTAACACTTATCTCTTTGCTCATGTTTGGCTCTTCCTCACCCTGTTGGTGTTGCTGATGGTAATGGGTGACTCTCTTTCGATGGTTGCAACATTTCCTCGAAGCTGAAGCCCTTTATTGTTTTGTGTGTTGTTTAGTTTGTTTCATTTTCTGTTGTATGTTTTCGTTTATTCATGTTTTTTTTTTTTAATATTCTCTTGGGCAGCTTGTGCTGTTTCCCTCTACTTTGTAATATAGTCCAAGTTCATGTAATCATTTTATCACGCATTGAATATATTTTGATCTTTTTATCCAAAAAAAAAAAGTTCATTGTTGTTGGTTATAAATAAATCTAGAGTTAAGGTTCTTAAATAACTTTCAACATTTTCCAAAGGAGTAAAAATAACCTTCAACAATTTTTTGTATCAAATGTAACATTTAACTTTTAAAAGGGAGTAAAAGTAACCATGGCCTTTAACACTGTTAAACTCCATTAACTCTAACATTTTTTAGTGTAAAAATAGCCATTAACTTATATTAAAAGTGCAAAAAGTAGCCATACATTTTTTTACATGCACAAGTAACTGAAAGTTAACTTTTAAAATATTAATTCACAAGTTTTGTATTGCTTAGGCAAGTTTGAGTCCAAGAGGATTTTAATTATGAGATAACTAAGGGTAACATGGATTATCCTAATCCTACTATATGTATTTGCAATCTTCCACCCTGTACAGCCCATCAAACACAGGTCTCTGCTGCTGGCTCATCCCCACTACTTAGGTCGGGGCAGTTGGACAGCATCTCTCCTTAGATGTACCCACTGGACTACCTAGACCTGACATTTGGGCAACAATATTCAAAAATTATGAAAATATTCAAAAATTCATAATAAATTCTTCGGAGCTCAAAACATTATTATACTTGAGTCATGCTATTTTGGACAACCTGTACTATTTTCTGAGATTTTATGAGAATTTTTTAGGCTTTTGAACCTGTCTGCATTTTGACCTGAAACTTTACAGAATTTTTCCTCTTTGCAAACAAAATATATGGCTACTTTTTACACTTTTGATATAAGTTAATGACTATTTTTACACAAAAAAATGTCAACTTTTAACGGAGGCTAACGATGTTAATGCCCATGATTATTTTTGCTCCCTTTAAAACAGTTAAAGGTTACTTTTTGTACCAAAAATTGTTGAAGGTTATTTTTGCTCCTTTGGGAAATATTGAAGGTTATTTAAGAACCTTAACCTATAAATCTATTATTCAAAACATTTTCATGAATATTCCAACTTACATCAACATCTTGCCTAGTTTAACCAAATTCAATTCCTCAAACAAACTAATATCTCTTGATTTCTCTTTTATAACCTTAAGTAATACAAATGGGTTGAGCTCCAGTTTTACTCCAAAAGATTTCATGTAGGAGCTACCAAGTGTTTATTGGATCGATATTGTTCCAAAAGTGTTAAAAAGGGAATAATGCCGCCCTTAATTATTAATTTTATGTTTAGATAGAGAAAAAATTAAGGGGAAAGAAAATTTGATGATATTAAATACATTTCTTTTGCTTGTGGCAAATAAAAGGTTTATTTTGGTCCTTCATTTTTTTAAAGAGAAAATTTTTCATATGAATGTATAATTATATCTTTTATTTTTATTATGTTAACTTTATTTTCATGGGATACATTATATATTAAATATAGTTATAGTTGAAAAATTATTAGAATTTAAAATAGAATTGTTTAAGTTATTATTGATTTGTGTGAAAATATCAGAAGTGATTTATAAATAGGATCATGGACTGGTGGAGTATTTAATTTCATTTGAAGTGCTAAAATTATCATAACATATAGGGTGAATGTGTAAATTTAACAACAAACTATTTTTTTTCCTATGGATACCCAACACAACTAACTATTTTTTGTGCAAAAATAGACATAAGTAATTTATTTGGAAACATATGAAACAACACTGTTAAACTAAGTTAACTTTCGTTACTTTTTGAACTATGAGTCCTACCAGCATTCTTATTTTCTATTATTTTAATATATTTTTATAAATATAGGCCAAAAATATATTTTTATAAGGGTTAAAATGTAAATTTAACAATAAATTATATGGGCATTTAACACACTTATTTTTCATCAAGTATTTACAAGACAAATATGGACATCTATATAAGAGTATTTACATTAATGCCCCTACATTTTATTTTTCATAAGAACATTTACAAGATAAATATGGATATTTTTTTTGTCTTCAACAAATATCAGCATTTACAAGACTAATAAAATTATCTTTAAAAATCTCCAGCAAGTTAAAATTTATTTACAATATCCCATTGAGTCAAAATAAAATAAAATTTTGTGAATGGAAACACAAATATGGATATTTACAAGACAATATGTTAATGACCAAAATTTCTTAACTCTCCTAATTTTTTAAATCCATTTATTTATCTTGTAAATTTATTTATTTGTTTTATAAATGCTCTTGTGAAAAAAAATAAAGGAAGGGCATTAATGTAAGTGCTTATATTTATTTTGTACATGCTCCTATAAAAAAAATGGCATTAATATAAATGCTCTTATGAAATATAATTGTGTTGGATGCCTATAGGAAAATAGTTCACTGATATATTTACTTTTTAATTTTTTTAAAATATAGTAAAGTAATAGAAAATGAGAAGACCGGTGGGTTCCAAAGTGAAAAAAGAAACTGAAGTTAACTTGAGTTAACGACATTGTTATATTTTATTCACAAATAAATTGCTTATGTCTACTTTTACACCTAAAATAGTTAGTCTTGCTGAGTGTCCATACAAAATAGTTGATTGATAGATTTGCGTCTAACCCTAATATATGATTATAGTATGTATGTGCGTTGATAATTAAGATTCATGCTTTTTTACAGTTATTTTCCATTCAAACTTACTTTTCAAGTTATCATCTAAATAAGTTATAGTTTAAATAAAAAAATGTCACTTTTACTACCATCAATCCAAACACACCTTCAAAATATTAATCACTAACGTTGGTTTTTTAACTATTAGAATAATTTTACTCATTTTTAGCACTTTCGAGTAGAGATGGTAATATGGGCCAGACCATCGGATTCGGGTTATCCCGCCACAGGTTTGGCCCATATAGGCTCATGTCGAAAATATCTGTATATATATGGGTACCATAATCTTTGGGTGGAGGTTGCCGAGTTGGGCGGGCCAACCCATTTTTTCTCATTTCTCAAACTTCTTTTAAAAACAAAATGTTGAAACATTTTTCTGCAAACATAAAGTCCTAAACTATAAAAATAATTAAAATGCATTACTAAATCATAAAATGATTATAAACCATTAAAACATGAAATTCAAAGTTTCAAAGTTCAAATATAAAACATTACAAAATACAAATTAAGCAAAGTTTTAAAGTTCAAATATTACAACATACAAATTGAGCATGCACAATAAAAACAAAGTGACAGATAATATTATATTAAATTTAAGGTTTTTACTCTTTTAAGTTTTAACATTTATCCTTTAGACATTTGTATATTCATTAAAAAAGAAGAAGAAGACAAATGAGCCAACATGTGAACATGTCAAGCCAACCCACTATGAGTTGGACTTATATGGGTTCGAGCCAAAAACACCCACTTGAAAATAGTCCCATTTTTTTAATCTAACTCCACCCATTGTTTTAGATTGGGCGAGTTTGGCCCACGGCTAAAATCCATTTTACCGGCTCTTCCTTCAAGTGCGATTTTGATCCAACACAAAACTTCAAAATATTCACAACTTCTAGGTGAAGTTTCTAAGACAAAATCTCTGTTAACTCAATAGAAATTTTAATTTTAAATTTGATATCACAATTTTATCCCAAACAAAAAAGTCTGAAAATAAGTTTGTCCCAGTTAAAATATCTGAATCCTTAAATGTATGCCAACATACCACAGAAGCTGGCCAATCAGCAAGAAATAGAGAAACCACTCTCTCTATCCCTCTTTATTTCATAGTCACACTATCACAGAGGACAATTTTTTTTCCCCCTTTCAGAGGACACGATTTCTTGAATTTCTACTGACATTCTCTTTAGCAGCTTATTTGATCCCATATTGATCCTTCTCATAAGTTCATAGTGATTTTTTTTTTTGGTCATAAGCATAAGTTCACTTAAAAAATTATTAATGACTATTTTTTATTTTTACTTTTATTCCATTCTCGTTAGGGGGAAAAAAAAGAGAGAAGTGAGATGAGAGAGAAGAGGGTAATCTTAATAAGGATAAATTTTTAAAAAACTCATCATTTTAAGACTTTTGTAATAGATTGAATGCAATTCGTCACATATAAGAATGAGTGAAAATAGACTCATAAAGATAAGTGGTATCGCTCTGATTCTATTCACAAGTATACTTTAGGAAAAAAAGTTATACTTATTATAAGTTCATTTCTAAAATAATAACTTCAAGTGTTGTAATTTTGTTCATATTAAAAGTAGAAAGAGCATAAAGAGGTGACAAATATCAATTCAATAAATGAGGGTAAAATCGGAAAAAAATTATTAATGTAGTCCATATTTATTAAATTAACTAGTTTTACCGGGCATATTTTTTTTGCCCAAATTTTACAAGATACTCCTTCTTATTCTTATTATAAGGTACAAACTAACAAATGTTATTTATCCTTTTTATAAGGTAACTGCTTGTTTCCAAATAGCATTAAATATTTTTTTCATGTGTAGCAATATTTAATAAGGGTAGTTGGAGAGAGTAATAATTAAGATGATATTAGAATTTAATATAATTTGCAAGGGTAACATTAGCAATTACTTACATTTTAGAACATTTTTAATATTTTTAACTATTTTTATTAATTTGTGAGAATTGTTAGTTAGTGCCTTATAATAAAAACTAAAATGTTAAGATTAGGAAACATTTTATTAGGAAATATTCTTGTATTGAATATGATTGATTTATAGCGTCTGTAATTACGATTATGCATCTATCATTTATTATTACTTGTCTATATATTTATTATTATGCATCTACCTGCTTATACATAAACCCTACTACGTATATGGAATAAAACACAATTAAGATTCTCTTTTTTCTTCTATCTAACATAGTGCTAGAGTGAGGTCTGAAGAAGAAGAAGAGAAGAAATAAGAAGAATAAATCTAGTATGGCAATTGATGGTCCCAATGTCGTAGTTTGGATTATTTGATTTCATTTTAGTATTTTTAGCCATCTCTTGTGGTGATTGTGTTATGAGTTGGTGGTGATAGTCTCAGCGTCACCGTTTGGATTTTCAAGCAGTCTCATGTGGTGATCATGCTTTGGGTTGGTTGTTTCAAATTTTATACTCTTTATTGAAGTCATTCTAATGACGTGCCTTTGGTTTTTTGGTCATTTATGAAGTCATTTGTTGTTGTTCGTTGTTATTTTGGTCTTTTATGAGATGTTTGGAGTGTTGTTTTTGTCTATTGTTAGACGTTTGGTCTCTTGTGAGATGTTTTAAGTGTTATTTGGTTTCTTGTGAAACTTTTGGAATGTTGCTTGGTCTTTTATGAAGCCGTTTGTTAGAGCATAATTTGCTATTGTTTAGGTTGATTTAGGGACTTCATGTTGTTCTAATTTTGTTGGCTTAGTTGCTATCTGCTTCAATTCTTGGTGAAATTGTTCGTTGTTGTTTTAGTCTTGAGCAAGGTCATTTGTTGCTATTTACATCCAAACTGCTTTTAGCTTGAAGGGGAGTGTTAGGATTAGGAAACATTATATTAGAAAATATTCTTGCATTGAATATGATTGATTTATACATGTTTGTAACTACGATCACGTGTCTATATATTTATTTATTTTTATGTGTCTGCCTACTTATAAATAAACCCTACTATGTACATGAAATAAGACACAATTCACATTCTCTCTTTTCTTATGTCTAATATAAAAGGAATGTATAAATATTAGGTAATTTAGGCTTAGAAATAGAACTAAAGTAGTCTTGGAGGGTTTATAAATAAACACTCTACTACTCTCTTTGCCCATTTCTTTGTTACATGGTCCTGATATCAAGTTGACCAACTTTGAATTTTTTTTTTGGATAAAAAGACAATAGTGATATTCAAACATTATAAAGATACATGAAAAGCAATGGACTTTGGACTTTCATATGATAATGTAACAAGTGAAAAGCATGTGTCCAATGCAACAGAAACATTGCAAACAACCTAAGAACTAGAGGCAATAAATAAACCTAAAGTGAAACAGAGACTTAGGTATGAACTAATTTATTGAACCAATCCAAATTAAAATTTTGGAGCCCAAATAAGAAATGGTGCATCATTTGCGGAGGATCTATCTTTTATGCTGAATCATGGTTCATGGCTTTTACAAGGTTTCTGTATTACTTTGCTACCATGGAACCCTCACCTCCCCGGTGTTACTATTTCTTCTCATCCTCCTCTATGGATCCAAGTTCATGGACTACCTGATAAATATCCTAATTAGGGTACAGCCAGATACATTGGTGAGAGTTTTGGACAATTCATTTGTTATTGTAGGAAGAGTCTATCCTCTGGTTGTGGTTTGCGTCGTAAAATTTACCATTCAGCCTCAGCTCTCAACTCTATCAATCTTAGTGGCTTTTGTTTGCTTGATGGGCATGCCTTCAAAATTTCTCTCATTTTTGAACAAGTTGGGAGATTTTGTCCTCACTGTTTAAGTATTGGTCACATTGCTCAATACTGCCACCTCGCTTCCAAATTTCAGGCAAGTGTAAAGGTTTCTGTGGTAGGCTTCAAGTCGGTAACTGTTGCTTATGATGATTTCTTCGGTTGTTATAATTTCAATTTTCGTGTGTCTGGCATTAAACTTGCTTACTATTGCTCTGAAATGGATAGACACATTTGTAAAAGGAAATTGGAGAATCTAGAATATGCTGGAACAAGTGGTAAACATCCTCGTTTACTGCAACTTCAAGATAGAAAGCGCAAGTATGAGGGACAACCTTCTTCTACTTCATCATACAAAAGGCCAAATCTTTTTTCACATGTAGATGTGATATCCTCCTCAGCTCCTCATCAATAGGCCTTGGACCTTAGCCTCAATTTTTGTACAACCTCGAGACTAGTCATGAGTAAATCTTAGAGAAATTATGATCTTCTCAATGGCTATTTAGGTGCACTGTGGTGGCTCTTTACTTCCTCTTTTTCTTCCTTATCTCTCATTGACGGCTGTCTATACTCTAATGGTACAAGGCCATGGAACCATCTCTAGGATGAGTCTTATCCTCCTATTCTGGGTTCTGGGGGAGCTTGGCCCAAAATGTTTAGGCCTATGATACTAATAGGACCTCTAAGTTCAATTGCAGCCACATAGTGGTCCTTTGAGTAGTGCTGTATTTTTTGTCTTTCATACTATTTCAGTTTCATTATATCTTGCATGTCTTTTGCATTTGTCTTCCTTTTGGTTTGTTGCAGCTGATTGGCTTCTGATAATTTCTTGCCATATGCTTATAGCTCTTATTTTCCTTCTCTAGTCTTTAGTACTAGAATTTATTTCAACATCCAACAGTATGTAGACGCCATGAGACATCGGGCTTCACTAATGCTTCGTTATGGCGTGACTTTTTTGGGATAGCTCTACCAGTGGGGTTTTAACATGACTTTCCCAAATATTGGAGTGTACATATTGATCATGTGTGGAGATTCAATGAGTGGTGTAGTTTGACCTATGGACTTTGGCCTACCATACTCATGTCATTAGCTTTGCCTCTGCCTTCTTCCAAGCTCACCTTCTTCCAAGCTCAACTATAGCTGTTACTTGTTTCTTTTATTTTCGTTTATCTTTTGTAATAACTTCCTGTGGGTTTGATGCTTTGATAAGTTGGTTTAGGTTCATCCTTGCATCCTTTAGCAAACCTAAACCTTTTTAATGTACTTCGTTTTATCTTATTGATATTGTCCGTTCATTAAAAAAAAAGGTACAAGAAGTTTCATGATGGCTAGTTGGAAATTAGGAGGCCATTATGATCAATGGGCAATGACCTATAAATTAGCGGCATGAATAATTCTAATAACTGTTCCCGGAATCAACATTCAAAAATACTTGTTCAGTTATTTCTCTTAGTATGTAATTAAGCTCGGAGTGGTCAAGTCACTTTCAATTTGAATCTCCATGGGATGGGAATGTTAAGGTTGAAATTTAACCTAGTGTTTTGAGATTGCGTTCTCCTCATGAAGATAAGACCGCTTACTATATCAACAAATCACTTATTAGTCGCTTGTTCAATTGTTATGTTTAACTAGGAGGCATTTCATTGACCAAAATAAAAACTAGAAGGAAGCATTCAGGTTAATTTTTTAACAACATTCAGACATTTGTAATTAGCTTTTTTGGTCTGATCAGAAATTTTTTAATACAGGCATAAAAATAATTTAGACTTAGGTATTTGAATTAAATGTTATTTGGATTTTTTCCTTAATTAAAATTAACTTAAAATATTTATATTCACAAAAATATACATTTAATTTAATATATTTTAAAAAGATAACTGCTTGAAGAAAGGCTAAATTAATTTTGGGACTACTAGTTGGACTGAAAACTTCAAAGTGATATTGAAGCTAAGTTTTGGACTCCTAAATAATTTCTTTTCAAAATTTTGCGTGGTACCTACCATTAATTATTTGATTTCTGTTTTCTCCACATACTTCTTATTTTTCATATTTTTTATTCTTTTTTCATATTTTAATTTTAAATGGATTAAGGTACTTAAGTAACCATCAAATTTTATAAAAAAAAAAGGCAACAATAACCACAAACATTATAAAAGAGAGAAATCACTATGACGTGAATAATTTCAAACATCCATTATTGTGAGTTTTTTAATGAATCATCAAAGTATTAAAATAATCATAAATTTTATATCAAAAGTACAAAAATAACTATGAATTTTTTTATACAAAAGTAAATAAAATGTGACTTCTTAAAAATTGAATCATAAGTTTTTCTTTGGCTTTTGTGTTATGAGTGGTTTAACAATTAGGGGATTAAAATGATAAAAGTCAAATAAAAATTTATGAATTAATGTTTAAGAAATCACATTTTTCTTTCTAATGAAAATGATGAAGTGAAAGAAACTTATTAATATAACTCTAAAAGCTGAAATCCCCAACATGAATTGTTGGCCTTAAAACTATAATCACTGCAAATATTGTTAAAATAAAGAAATAATAGAAGATCGCATATACATATTGTAGAGTTAGGAAAATCTATTTCACCCCTAGTCGTCTCATATTAAAATTCACTTGGACTCAAATTTATACAAACAACAGAAAACTTATGAATTTATGTTTAAGAAGTTATATTACTTTTACATCTAAAAAATATTTATAATTACTTTTTCACTTTTGTTATAAATTACTAACTATTTTAACACCTCAACTTTTCATTAAAAAACTCACAATCATAGACATTTGGCAAAATTAACACCATAAATCACTTTTTCCATCTTTTCTAACGTTTATAGTTATTTTTACTTCAAAAAAATAGTTTATAATTATTATTACACTTTCTAAAAAAAAGTTAGTTGAAAGTTTTTTTAAACATCTTAAACCCTTTTAAATTCAATTTCCTTCAAAAGATACAAATATAATTGAAATGAAACTATTTTAATTAAGTGGGTGTTTAGATGAATTTATTATAAATTATTTTATATATAAGCATATAAGAAATTTTTTTTCATAAAGTACAAAAATATTTTATTAATTACTGGCAAAAAAAAGTTTATTAAGTGATTACAGGGTTCCCAAACACCCAAAAAATTAAAATAAAAATGATGCCAAACTGAATATCAAATACCTTTTCATCTAGCTACTTAAAATTACAATTTTCATTTTTTTTTTGTACACATTCACTTTTTTTTTTGTACAAATGAGAGCATTAACCCTTTAAATAAATACGAAAAGCTGAGGTCAATCCTTATTTTGCCAAAGACTCACTGTGGACCAAAGTCCTCAAACTAGATGGACAAGTGTGCATAAAGGATGGTGAGGACAATCCTCATTTTGCCAGCAGATCCGCCACCTGATTGCATGTTCTTGGAATGAACCTAATCGATACCTCCCATGAAAATTTTAGCAGCTGAAGAATCTTCATTAATACGAGGCAGCACATCGTATCATCACAAGTCGTGCTCAACAGATCAACTATGGATTCTGAATCCGATTTTAGTACTATTTTCCTCAAACCCATATCCCATGCTAATTGTAGACCTTGTAACAGAGCCCATTATTCAGCTTCCTGCACCTCACAGTATCTAATTTTGTAAGTATAGCCAGCTATCCAGGTACCTTTATCATCCCTGAGTACTCCACCACACCCTGCTCGATTCTTAATTCTAGATACTGCCTCATCAACATTTAATTTAGTCCATCCCGTAGGAGGTTGTGTCTAAGTCGAACAACCAAAGTCTTGAATAGCAAGTTGCGTATGATTCTCCTGTATGTACGTGAATTTTTTCCAGGAGTTTGAAATTACCCCAACTAGATCAGCAGGTTTGACAAAATCACTATTAAAATGGGACAGATTGCGCCATTTCCATAAGTAACATATTGCTACCCCAAAAATACTGTCCAGTTTTCCACATGACTTTGACTCAGATTTCTTTTCAATTCATAGCGAACCAATCCTTTAAAGGTGCCGAGTAAAAACTTGGAAGGTACTGTTGAAGAATGAGCTGATTCCACAAATTGCGCGAATAAAAGCAATCACGGAGCACATGCATGAGGTCCTCCACGCCATTGTTGCAGAACGGACATAGTGCTTTGATTAAGCATTATTGGGCTCAATCAAGGATGACTTCACCAAAATTATTGTTTTTTTGGTCTCATACCAAATCAAACGCGGAACCTTATACAACCAATCAAAACTTTCTTAACTATTATTGATGCGCATGTTGGCACATGGGAAAAGTCCCGCATCCATCAGGTTTAGAGAGGGGCGCAAATTTTGACTATAAATATAACCCCCCCAATGTATCCCAACAATTGCATCATATAAGCAATTGTTATTTCTCTACCCTTTATATTATTGCTTTGTGTAATTTATTTAAGTAGCAATAATTTGCAGATATTTTGGTATTCCTTTTATTGTTGTCCTGCTTATTATTTTTTAGTTGTTATTAAGTAATAGTAGTTGTAGCTTATTATATTATTAAATTACATCTAGAATATTTTCTAATATTGTAATTTATTAATATAATTAGTTATGCTTTATAAATTAGGCTTCCGCAACAATTAGTATCAAAGCCAAAGTTCTGTCTAAGTATGCTCTGTGGTTACAACATAGTCTAATCTTCCACACTACTAAAAAAAGGCATTTTAATGTCTGTTTTAAAATCCTTTCTACGTCTATTTTCAAGCAGTCGTCTATGCGATAAACGTAAAAAGTTAGCGTCTTTTTCAAAAAACAGACGCATACATGCGTCTGCTTTTAAAGAAAACGGACGCCCATAGGGGCGTCTATTATGGTAAATAAAGGACGCCCATATGGGCGTCCATTATTTCAAATGGATGCCCCTATGGGCGTTTGTTTCTTACAAAAAGACGCATCTTAGCGTCTGTTTTCTAAAAAAACAGACAACTAGGTACCTCTGTTTTTTCAAATAACAAACGTAATTTTTTTTACCTATTCATGCAACTCAACCGTACAATTATAGAAAGCCAACATTCAACATCCACTATCAGAAAATTAGATTGTACATCCAATCTAACAATTTTACAACATCCATTCACAAGAAATACATCATTCAACATAATATCTGACTACCTAATATATTACTCAAATCCTAATGAAAATAATCAGAACTAATAATCTATACATTGGAGGAGATTCCATGCTAAAAGGTTGCATATAAAATTCAGGTCTTCATCTGTATAGGCGTCCTCATTGTCAAAAATCTGTAAATTAAAAGTAAACTATAAATGAATCAAGAGAATGAAATAACAAACAACTTAAAAACAACAAAA
>JBAGKO010000014.1:4713037-4726869 GCA_037177275.1 Acacia concinna
AAAATTTTACAATAAAATAATAATATCTTCTCTTACTATAACATGAAGAATTTACCCAGAAAATTGGGATGTTACAGATAATATGTGGAAGGTGAATCACATAAGTGTTTGAACTATGGTTAATCAAATAGAACAAAATACCATTCTATTTTAGTTTATAAATCACTTTTATCAAAAACACTTTGTTTTAAAATATAAGTTACTTGCAGGTAATAATGAGCTAAACAATTTTACTCTTATTGATTTATAAAGAGAAGGGAGATAGATGTAAATGCAAAGAGATAAAAGGAAGTGGAAGAAGATGTCCACAATTAATAAATAAGGGTAAATGTGAAATTTTTTTATCTATTTAATTTTTTTTATTTTACGAGAATGAAGTACAAATAACTTATAAACTAAAATACAATGGAAAGCACAAAGAGGATTAAATAGTATTAATAATCCCATGTGGTCACAATTAGATCGTTGAAAAAGACTAATACAAATTCCCCTCAAGCTTATTTTAATTTAAATATAATATTTCAATCTATTCAGTCCCTCAAATTTATAATTTCTTTCAAGATATTCTTATTAACAGTACATTGTAACGGAGTTTCATACAAAAAATAGTTACAATGTATATAAATAAAAAGGTAGCAAACCATGTTTATTACAAATAATTAATTTAACACATTTTTTTAGTATTTGTAAATCAGTTATCTAACAGTTATATTAAACACATGAGAAAGTAACATACAAAAATATGTATTTGAAAATTGTTTTTATAGAGGATCTCAGATCCTTTAGATTTTTACCAATAACAATGTATTTGAAAATTTATAACAGGAAACCAGAACCTGCACTCAAGTTGACCATACCCCAATAACACTATTCTCCCTCCCTCACTTCCTTCAGAAATCAGTTTAATTGTTCATTGCAATTATGAACATGAAGAACTATTCATATTTTTTGTATTAAAAAAAAAGTATTCATATTGCAGACCATTCAGTGGCTGATTTAGATTTTTTTTCTTTTTTTATTTTCTTAAAAAAATAGTTTATTAATGTGTACCAAATTTACTTTGTCAAAAAAAAAATCAAATGATTTTTTTAATTTAAAATCATTAGTTAACAATAATAAATCTATACCATTACATTGAAATTTTATCTGAATTGTGTAGATATTACCATAATGTATAGCTCTCACTACTCATCATTGCCATGGGTATTGAAATTGGCTCCCCTCCCTCCCATATACTACCATTATAGAGGATTTCAGTTTTTGAACTTGTGACAAAATCTTCAATCATTAAACAAGACAACCTATCAATTGATGTTTTTTCCTTACATAAAATTTTAATATATGATTAGAAAAAAAAATCCGTTTTTAATATCCATTTCCTACGTTTTCCACATAAGAAAAGAAATACTCCCTCCATTCCTATTTATAAGACTATTTTGGAGAATCTTAAAAAAATCTTAATAAAGCTAATTTCATTAGTTTAAGACATTAAAATTTGTCTTTTTTCTTTAAATTATGTTGTTTGACTTATAGATTACTATATAATGTAATAAAACACAACATATGATATTATTAAGTAATGTAATTAGTTTTCTTAAAATTTTTTCCAGATTTTCCAAAAGGGTTTTATAAATAGGAATAGATGGAGTAAAAATTTGGCCCAACTTGCACAGGAGATGATCTGATTCCATAAATTTATGTTCATATTCTGCTTAGGTTCTCCAAATTTAGACTTTCTGTATTTTTAAATTCATTAAACAAACTTCAACTAGGTATTGAAGGCCACAAAAAAAAATAAAATCAACTAGGTAAAACAAAATCCATTTTTATCTTCATCTCCCACATTTTTGGCAAAGAGGGAGGTAAAATAAGAGTTTGATCCAATCTCCATCCCACTTGAAGTTTAACCAAGAATAATTCATAGAAACAAGTTCACTTTTTGAAACAAACTGAACCTTTCTATAAATTTAAAATGGACAAGCCAAATTCTTTCATTATTTTGAAGAAGTTAATTTTTAAATTTTATCATGGCTGTAGACTGTAGTAACTGTTTTCTTGAAAATTGAGTTTATAATGGAGGTCACTTACAGTATGGTTTTTTTTTTTTTTGCGAGAACTATATGTTTTTTCCGATTTGGTCTAAGGTATAATATTTTTTAAGGATTGAAGCTTAAAGGAATTTCTCTTCCACAAAATAAATCCCCTCCAACAAAAACACCTAATATTGATTGCCGTGCATGTTGATCCAAAATATTCTCTTCGATCAATTGACTAGGAAAAATTCATTTGACTCCTTATTATAAATTTTACTTCAGTCGAACTTTTTGGAAGAGTTTTTATATTTTAAAGTTTATTACTGCAATTGGGCATTGGACTATAATTCCTTTAATTGGATATAACTTTTTTCCTTGTATTTGAATCAAATAAAATTATCTTTACTTCTGTTAATAAGTAAATTAAATATTTCAGCTAGTAAAACTACAATACCTTATTAAAATACGGTAAAAATATACTCTAAGTAACTACAGATATTTTTTAAAATATTTAAAATAAATAATTAAATTAAAAAAATAATTTTTAAATATAAAAATAGACTCAACGTGACCGGACAGAAGATCGGCTCACTAATTCTGATCTGAATTAGCTGATCGGATCCAATTTTTTAGAGTATGGGTTTACAACGGTGAGCCTGCCTGCACTGTAATTTTAACGGCAGCATGACTTGAATGAGTAACGAAGAAGGCTCCAATAAGAAAGGCAAGATGTGGGACCCACCTGATCACACGGTAGTCACGTGGGCCCCACTTGTCTGTTACCGAGATAAGAGCCTCAAGCATGAATTTTAGGATCTCCGTCATAACGCCGTAAAGGAGACCTCACTTCCAGGGAATCTCGTAACGGCGGGAATTTTGGCGGTAAAAACACCTGCCTTCATGACGTGTCGGATTGCCATTGGATCTTGTGCATGTATGTATGTCGGGCATGGTACTCATACCATCATAACCCATGTTATTTTTCCCGCGCGACAACAAGGAGGGTTTCACGAAGAGGGCCAAATTTAGAGAGAGAAACAGAAGGAGAGAGGGAAAAGTGAAGCGAAGATAGGGCTCTGAGCTGCTTCAAAAACCCTTATTTGGCTGATTCGATTCAAGATTACGTCGTTGTTTTCTTGGTTTCTGTAGGGATCTGCTTGGAGCTGAGAGTTAAGGGATCGGAGTGTAATTGTTGTTGGTAATCTGCTTCAAGTCTTACTTTTTTTTTTTTAAATGTTAATTTATGTTTTCTTTCTTTTTTCTAGTTCTTGTGAAATATTGTCCCGACAAATTATATTTTGAAATGGGGTTGATTCAGACAAATCTGTTAAAGTTTATAATTTGCGAACCCGCGGCTTAATTCACTTTTGAACTGAAAAAAAAAAAATGAAAACTTTGCCTCGGGTGTGTACACTGGTTGTTGAATTTACTGGCCTTTTAATTATTCGAACTATGTTCACAATAATTTGTATTTTGGGTCTGTGGATCAATGTTGCTAGGATTTGAGTTTGCACTTGCCCGTATAGCGATTCTGAAATTGAATTATTTTCTTAGTGAAAAAAATCGTACTTCTGGTACTTGAAAAGGTTTTCATTTTGGTATTTGAATCCAAATTAAGAATTTTTTGTGCCTTCCAGGTGTGATCTGCCTCGACAGGGGATTAACTAGGTTTTCCATGAGTCCACCTGCTGAGGAGAAAATGGAAGATGGTAAGCCATTACCTGCCTCAGCCGACAGCCCACTGGTCCATGGCCAAAATGGTGACCCTGCTGACTCTCGCTTCACTGAATTTTGCAAGGTTACTGTCATCTTACCCTGAAGACAGCCCGTCTCTGCTTCCATAGTTCACTGAATTCTCCACCCTTTTTTCGGATTTAATTAAAATGTTTTGTTATCTGCTTCTTGGTTTTTCTGGCTTGTAACTTTAGCTTGCCGCATGTCATCAAGAATACTCGTATCCTTTGTTTTTTTTTTATTTTCTAAATTATGTTATAACCGAGGAAAAAGAAGAATGCATCAAGGGGAATGGGAGGAGAAAACAGCAGCTGGATGCCAGTAGAATTTTTTTTTTAAAAAAAAAAAACCCAGGGAGAGTAGTGCAATACGTGAAGATGTTAACTGAATCCTCTGGGCAATACTGAAACGGAAAAAGGAAAATATTACCCATACAATGTCTTTTAATTTTTTTTTTTTTGTGATTAATGTTACAATTAGCTATGAATAACATGTGCCACGGTCACTTGTTACACACTTGTGCTCATCACGTGCCTGCGCGCACACACGAGATCATCAATCATATACAGGAGTCATGTGGAGCCCACTTTTATTGAGATTTTGTAGCAATTTCCTTGCACATTTATGTGGCTTTTTTCCCCTTTTTGGGAAGAAATGTTGATGTGGTATTTGATGACAGAATGGGCTAGCATTGGATGATGAAAGTTGCAGACAAGCAATAAAGCTGTTCACAGAAACCAAACACCTTCTACAGATCCATGCATCATCAATTGGGAATGGAACGGTACACAATTATCCTTCTTTAATAAAATTGAACTTGTCATGAAGTCTTTCTGTGCATTTCTGATGTTGCGTATATCTGTTTCAGCATGAAGAAGCAGAACGGTATTGGTTTTCCTTTGTCTTATACTGCATCAAGAGATTGGCTAACAAGCATACAGACAGTGAGAAGAAAGTGACCAATAGCAATGGACTTACTCTGTGCCAGATTTTGAGAAAGGCAAAGCTAAAGTATATTACTGGTCCTCCCTAGTTCATGCGTTTGTAATTGGTTCTTTATGCAATGTTGTCATCTATCTTGTATTCTACAGCATTGCGGACTTTTTCAAAGAACTTCCTCAGTTTTTTTCTAAGGGTGCTCCAATTTTAAGTAATATATATGGCACAGATTGGGAAAGCAGGCTTGAGGTATTGACAAAGCTGATATTCATGCTTTCTATGTTGCATATTTTCTGTTCAATTTTGTTCACGTGGCCCTTTTGATTTATTACTTAATAACATTTTTCCTTTGGACTTTTCCTTTCATATTTCTCTTCAAGGCAAAGGAGTTGCATGCGAACTTTCTTCACTTAAGCATTCTTAGTAGGTGAGTGGCTCATTATCTGCTTCTTTCCAGATGTTGTCTTAAATATGTGCTGGCAATTACCTTGTGATGTTATTGTTTTCCTCCTATCACTTGAAGTCAACTCCCGATTATTTTTTTTGTAAAACTTCTATTATCGTTAGAATTTTAATTTACTCAATTCATTAAACCTAGTTATATAATCTAGAATTCCAAAAGAAGTTTTTTCCTTGATTTTATTAATTTCACATCCTGATTTTAAAGAATTGATTTTTATGAGTGGTGTGAAGGAAGAGGGAGGAAGAGAATGAATGCTTATTGATTAAAAGGGAGTGCGTTTAGTTGAGCATCTTCATGGAGATTAAAGTTTGTTCTTCAGACTGATAATGTGCTTTGGGTGGCTGAGCCATTACCAGTTGCCGATGGATCAGGGGAAATTTGAAATACTAATCTGTTAGAAATCTATAGCTAGGTTATTTGAACTAAACATTTAATGTGGAAAATAGCAATGTTCTTTCTGTACATATAATTTATATTACTTTTCAGCATCTGAGGAAGGCACATGTGCAATGGTTAGTTCAGTCATCTTATAGAATATAAGATGTTTCTTTGCTGTATAATTGCTGAGCTTACTTTTCTATTATAACATCACTCAGTATCCCTACAGTGTGCAGTTTGGCATCACATCTTCTAAATTTGGTGTTTCTAGGTACTATAAACGTGCATTCGGGGAGTTCTTCTTGGCAAATGATGCTGTTGAAAAAAATTCAGCTGTTTCCATGACTGGTGACTATGCATCTCAATATCATCGATTTGGATGGTTGGTTTTTCTGGCTCTTCGTGTCCACGCCTTCAGCCGTTTTACAGACTTGGTGACTTGCACCAATGGCTTAGTTTCCATATTGGTCAGTTACATTCCCGCACTATTCTTTTTCTATAATTTGGATCTCCTTGAATAAATTGCAAGTCCTTTTCATGTAATGCTTTTTTAAACTTTAGAAGATTCATCAATACAGCTATGCATAGATTTTTTTTTTTTGCTTGTGTATATAATACAAATTCAATTATTTGGACAGCATTTATATACTTTAATTTTTAATGTTTGCTTAGTAATTATCACTTGAAAAGGAAAGAAGTTTCTTATTTGCTTTTTGTATCTTTGGCAGGCTATCTTGATTATTCACATTCCTGCTCGCTTCAGAAGTTTTAACATTCATGACACATCACGCTTAGGTAAAACTCTTTCTTCTATACCCTTTTGTTTTGAATCATTGTGCTGTTCTTAAGTAACTTGCTTCTTTGCATCAATGCAAGCCAGTGCCTGTGCACGCACAAATGCATATTACTTTTGGGTTATATTGTAGAAGAGATTAAATCGTGGCACTTCGATCTGTCCTAATTTAGTTGAATGTGAATTTTAGTTAAGAAAAGTAGCAAAGGTGTGGACATTGTTGCTTCACTTTGCAACATCTATGACACTTCAGAAGAGGATGTGAGAAAAACTATGGAGAAAGCCAATAATTTAATTGCAGATATATTGAAGAAGAAGCCTTGTCTGGCATCTGAATGCGAAACTGCTACACTAGAGAATATTGACAAAGGTTCTTTTTAACTGCTTTATCTGTAATTATTCATACATATCAATGTTGTTATCCTTTATTGATGATCTTTTCATTTGCAGATGGTTTGTTCTACTTTAATGATCTTATGGAAGAATCATCTCTACCATCGTGTTTAAGTATCTTGGAAAAAGATTATGAAGATGCCATTCGTAACCAAGGTGAGCTGGATGAGAGGCTGTTTATCAATGAGGAGGACAGCTTATTAGCTTCAGGAAGCTTGTCTGGAGGTTCAATGTCAGCAGGCGGTGTCAAGGTATGATTAAATTTCAAGTTTCTTCTCAAGTTTACTATCTTGTGTAAGAGAATACTGATAAACATATTTTGTCCTTCTCTATAGAGGAAATTTGATCAAATGGCATCACCTGCAAAGACAATTACAAGTCCACTCTCTCCCCAAAGCTCTCCCGCATCTCATCATGCAAACGGCATTCCAATTAGCACAAATTCAAAGATGGCAGCCACTCCTGTGACCACTGCTATGACTACTGCTAAGTGGCTCCGTACTGTCATATGCCCACTTCCATCAAGGCCTTCACCTGAGCTGGAGAAATTTCTGGCATCGTGTGATAGGGATGTCACAAGTGATGTGGTGCACAGGGCACAGATCATATTGCAGGCTATATTTCCTAGTAGTCCTTTAGGAGAGCGGTGCTTAACTGGAAGCCTTCAAAGTGCAAACCTCATGGACAATGTTTGGGCAGAACAAAGGAGACTGGAAGCCCTGAAGTTATATTATAGGGTCTTGGACGCAATGTGCAGAGCAGAGGCCCAAGTACTGCATGCAATCAATTTAACCTCGTTATTAACTAATGAGAGGTTCCATAGATGCATGCTGGCATGTTCTGCAGAATTAGTGCTGGCAACACATAAGACAGTAACAATGTTGTTTCCTGCAGTGCTTGAAAGAACTGGAATTACGGCTTTTGACCTTAGCAAGGTAATAGAAAGCTTCATAAGACATGAAGACTCTCTTCCAAGAGAATTGAGGCGACATCTAAATTCATTGGAAGAACGACTTTTGGAGAGTATGGTATGGGAAAAGGGTTCCTCAATGTATAATTCTTTGACGGTTGCCAGACCTTCCCTCTCTTCAGAAATAACTCGTCTCGGATTGTTAGCTGAACCAATGCCATCGTTAGATGCAATTGCAACGCATATTAACTTCTCTTGCGGGGGCCTCCCCCCTGGGCCTTCCTTACAGAAGTCTGAGACTATACCAAGTAATAATGCTTTCTGTTTGAGCTTTTTAACAGTGTTTGCTTGCTTCTAGTACACACCATTGTCTATCATGTACCTTTGTGTAAATTTTGTTGTTCATAGTGATCCAAAGAATTCTTACTGTCCCCTTGCTCCTGAAGGGAAGCTTAATGTTGAAAACACATGGGTTTTACAGCTTAGCTAACATTTCTATGAATGCATTACAGGTCAAAATGGGGATATTAGGTCCCCAAAACGACTCTGCACAGAATATCGAAGTGTATTAGCAGAACGAAATTCCTTTACCTCACCTGTGAAGGATCGACTTCTTCCCTTCAGTAACCTTAAGTCAAAGCTAGCCCCTCCTTTGCAGTCAGCTTTCGCAAGGTATAACTTGAATTTCTAGGCTTAGAGGGGTAATCATAATTATTTGTTGTTCTGCATTGAATAATCTTATATTCTTTGCAGTCCAACAAGACCTAACCCAGGAGGTGGAGGGGAGACTTGCGCAGAAACAGGGATAAATATCTTTTTTGGAAAGGTATTGCACCTTAGTAATATGGTGAAGCAGTTGTGTGAAGTTCTTGTGTTTGGCCAAGCTTTGTATTATTTATTTTTCAGCTTCATTTTGTCCTTATATTTCTTTATTACACCGACATCTTGTGTGAACTTGTGTGTCCCAGATTGTTAAGCTGGCAGCAGTCAGAATAAGTGGCATGGTTGAAAGGCTCCAATTGTCTCAACAGATACGAGAGAACGTGTACTGCCTTTTTCAGCAAATACTAAATCAAAGGACATCACTTTTCTTCAACCGCCATATTGATCAAATTATTCTCTGTTGTTTCTATGGAATTGCAAAGGTCCAGCTTCAAAAAAAAAAAAAAAAGGCTATCGGTTTTATAAACTTTTCTTCAGTTAGTTATTACTTTGTTCTCATTAGATTCTTTTTGCAGATTTCTCAACTGAACTTAACTTTTAGGGAGATCATTTACAACTATAGGAAGCAACCACAATGTAAACCACAAGTTTTTCGTGGTGTCTTTATTGACTGGTCGTCAACACGCCGCAATGGGGTAAGTAATCAAATTTCTCTCCTACCTTGCTTGACGAAAATTCTGAACTTATAAATGATTTTGAAACAGAGAACCGGACAGGAGCATGTTGATATCATTACATTTTACAATGAAATATTCATCCCCTCTGTGAAAGCTCTGTTGGTTGAGCTTGGTCCAGGGGGAGCAGCTACAAAAGCCAACCGGATACCTGAAGCCAACAATAACAATGATGGTACACTTCTGGCTTAATCAGTTCTTCTAACTTTTATACCTGGCTTTATCCACTGTTTCTGGCAAACTATAGACTAATATACTTCTCTTCAGGTCATTTAGCCCAGTGCCCTGGATCTCCTAAAATTTCTCCTTTTCCTAGCCTTCCTGATATGTCCCCAAAGAAAGTATCTGCATCACACAATGTATATGTCTCACCATTGCGATCGGCCAAGGTAGTTGTTTCCCCCTTCTGTTTCTGTATAATTTGTCTCCATTTGCTCGCATCAACGGGGCTTACTTCTTTTGACTTCTATTAGCTGTTTCACTCATTCACTGAGTCTATGCTACTGAACTTGTCTTTTTTCCCCTGTTTTATAATTATAGACACCAAATGTTGTCTCATAACATGATCTCTCTCAATCCATGAATCCACACGTTGGACTGAAACACATTTTCTATTTTCAATGAATGTGAACTTTGTCCTTTTGATCTTCTCAGATGGACGCTTTAATATCACATAGCTCAAAAAGCTACTATGCCTGTGTTGGGGAGAGCACTCATGCATATCAGAGCCCTTCAAAAGACCTGACTGCCATCAATAACCGTTTGAATGGGTATGCTTTTTCTAATCTTAAAATTTTTAAGGTTGAAATATCTTCTAACAAATATTCCGAGGGAAACTGACTCAAGCAAAAACTTATGAAGTTAGTCATAATTCATAAAAAAATTATAAAGTTTTTCTCAAGCATACTTATGGCCACATATAAACTTGATTTAACTAGTCTTGTTAGACAAACCTACTAAATCATCTTGCTGGTATTTTTATCTGCTGGACTGCTATAATCATGAATGAGCAGGTCAAATAACCTTATTTGTAAGATTCATATTCGCCGTGCTTGCATGTTTATATACTCTTGTTCTCGATTTGTTATTCTTGAGATGGCAAAGCTGATGTTACCATCTGTTCTCATTCTATATGTTCAGCTCGCGGAAAGTTCGAGGACCCCTCAACTTTGATGATGTTGATGTCGGCTTGGTCAGTGACTCCATGGTTGCAAACAGTCTGTATCTTCAGAATGGAAGTTGTGCGTCGTCATCAGGAGCGACAGTGAAGTCTGAGCAGCCAGACACCTGAAATTTTAATGTTGAATTCCATGTGTATATTCCTATTACTCCTCATTCTTCTTCGTACACTGTTGTTCATAGCAGTGAGTTTATGACACAGGTGGGTGGGTATAGAATATGAGCGGTGAGATTGTAGAATGCCGCCACTTCTCACCTTGTACTTTTGTGTATGTAGGTAATTGGAGTGGAAAATTGTAGGCCTTTTTGTTAGTTTTATCAAATAAAAGTTTCTGCCCCTTGTCCAGTTCAGGATTTCTTTATTTGTCCCCTTTTTGGGTTCAACATTTTTCTAGTTAATTCTCCTCTCACCTAGATCTTGTAACAATATATATACACACGGATTATTTCCCCGATAAAACGTAACTATGCATTTAAAAGGAACAAAGTATAAGCTTCAAAGTATCGTAGTAATACATATACATCTTGTAGAAGGCAATCTAGATACCATATGACATTCTTGGTTTTAGTAATAATTTTTATGTGATTTTCTAACAAGTCTAAAATGTAAAGGAGTCTGGTGCTGGTGTTGCCCAAGTGTGAAAGGCATGGCATCTCAAAGTCCTTGTAATTGCAATTGTACCATGCTCAGTCTGATTGGAGGAGAGAAGATCCATTCATTAAAGAGCATCTGGTCAAAATACACTCTGATAGTTAAGCTTCGTTGTCTCTATCTTGAGTGACGTACAGTGAAACTAACATCCTAATAGGCAGAGTGATTCCATAGCAAATGAGGTGTCCTCTAACTGATGCCAATTGATCATCAACTAGATAAAGGGTTGGATAGTGCTGATACGACAGATGAGAAGTGGCTATATTTGCTCTGGCATGTGCAGACCTAATAACTTGTTGTGGAGATATTCTCATACCTGCATAACAAACTGTTTCTTGCAAACCACAAGGAATCTAGTAGTTGAAAAGGTAAATGTGTTATAAAACTGCTAGGCTTCTTATGGTTTAACAACCATATAACCAGTGTTCCAAAGATTCATTCTCACAACCACCAAAATAACAAACCTCAATCGATACCACATGTCGACCTCTTAACATATAAGTTGTTGGTAAGATATATTTGACAATTTTCCACAACAATAATTGAATTTGAGAAGGTAACAAAGATTTTCAAATTAACTCACTTATCTCATTTTGCACCTAGTTGGTTTGGCTCACTATGGATTAAAGCAACCGATAACCATCCTTCACAGTATATATTCTTGAAGATTTACTTGACCATCTAATGACATCAAGTCTCCTGGACAGAGGAATTGGATATTTTGCAAACTATTGTACCACCTCTTTAGGATAAAAAGATGATAGAAGGCCAAAGTTCCAATTTCTAGAGGAGCGCAATATAAGGTCTGACACCTTCAGATCATGATATACTAGACCAGAATGCTGCAAAGGCCACTAGAGCCTGTTAGATAAAATAATGGATGATTCCTCACTTATTTGCCATGTAAGACGATCGATAATTATACACTTCTAGCTCGGAGAATTTGTCTCCACATATATGAACTATTGTAAGCTGTGTGAAACACATAATTACAATCTAAATCCATATACTTCTTCAACACTATCTTACTTAGCAAAGAAGATGAATGAGAAATGACTCACCACAAATGCCTAGCTAGCAAAGCATTATTGAAAGCTTCCAATTGAATAATTTGCAGCCAACTAATGACTCAGGGTAAACACAATTCTTCCATGTGAATAAAATGAGCTTTGTTGGAAGTGCCTGACTAGCCCCAAAAGAAATTTGCCACCTCTATAGCTATAGTATGACATAACCTGCCTGAGAACTTCATGCATGAAAACAGGGTACACCAGCAAGGACAACAAGGAGTGTTTAACTAACACCAATCATTCAGCCTGAGATAACATTGTGCCTTTCCACCTAGCAAGTCTCCTCTCAAGCTTCTGAAGTACCTCATAATACTTTCTTTTTTTGGATCTAGGATCATCAATATATGTAGCTAGACACTTCCCTAGACGAGAATGAAATCAAATCCCAAGAAGCTCTGATAACGTTTGTTTCATATGATGTGGTATTGAAGGACTACAAACCAAGGATGATTTTTTTATAGTTAATATGTTCCCTTGAGATGAGGGAATATCATTTGAGCAATGCCATAACTATTTGACAATCATATGGCGTTGCTCGACATAAGAGGAGAGTGCTATCAACATACATTAAGTGTGTTAATGGCATTACCTCTCGAGAGACATGAATTCAAGTCTACCAATTATAATTCTCTACTTGGTGAATCATTGATAGAACATGAATTTACATGATTTATTTTGCTTATCGTAAGTGTTTAAGCGGAAAAATGAAGTTAGAAAAGCATTCTAGATATTAAAAGGATTGAATAAGTGCATAAGGGTATTTTAGTCATTTTGGTGTAATTTGGGGGTAAAATGGTCATTAACATGCAAATATATGTTTGGTTATTGGTTTTATGGTTTTGGTGTTGCAAAGAAAAATTGAAGTTCAAAGTTAAAAGGGACTAATTTGCAAAGAGAAAAAGGTTCCAAGGGCATTCTAGTAATTTCCACATGGACTAATGGCATTAAAAGGATTGAATAATTGCATAAGGGTATTGTAGTCCCTATTCCTCAACTGCCAGCATCTGTCATTTTTCCTTTTCTCTCATGATCGTCTCTTCTATTTGAATATTTTATAAATTTTAGAAAGGGTGAGATTCAAAAGAATCCTAGTAGTAACAGATAGTCACTCATAAAATATGCAACAATGAACATGCAAGGCACCATATTACATGACAGAAGTAAATACAAACATACATGCCACACATATCAGTCTAAGGCCCAGGCTGCACTTGACCACTGATGACTAGCTGGAGGACCAAATCTCTCTCTATCCTAACTCATCTCAATACCTCGACCAGAGGATTCTTGACCACTACCACGACCAGATACTTCTAGTTAGAGGGTCTTCATCACTGCCATAGTTAGGTACAATAGGTGACATCAATCAACTTAGTATCTCGACTGGAGGATTCTCAACCACAACCACAACCACAACCATATACACTATCTCGACCGAAGGGTCTTTAACCACTACCACAACCAAATACTTCTCACATAACAAATATAGCAAAACAATGCGTGTAAATAATCATACAAATAATGAGAGAAAGAGTTACTACCTAAAGTCTCTTCCAGTCTGCTTATCCATCCTATATTAGTCTTTTAGTCTATCTGGGTAAAGTCAAATCCTAAAATACCAAACATATATTAAATGAGTTATTATTCATTCAACCTTCATTTCTAAACTCATATAATAATTATTTATCTCAAACACGTACATTGACGAAATTGCCCTTAGGGGCATTGATCTATTTCCCTCATACATGGTATAATTCCACTATTCCAAAAACTATGACCCAGCCTACCCCTACACAATTTTGAGTGTTGAATCCATTTCATACCTCAAAATTACCAAAATCTAAGTCCTTCCTCTTGTTCCAGGCCCAAACTAAAATGTTACTCATTTTGG
>JBAGKO010000014.1:4728347-4740037 GCA_037177275.1 Acacia concinna
ATATATATGTAGACAAGGGGTAATTTTGTCTCTTGATATGTTATTATCATATATTACCATATGTAATGTAATCCAACTAAATGTGTTCATGTCTATGTATCATCTTTTCTTAATAACAAACCAAACAACTTTATGTAATCATCATTACACTATTTTCCATTACATTCCCTTTGATTATGTGAACCAAACGGGCATTTAGAGTATGGAAGATGTTTAAAAGATGGAATAATATACCATCATACAGTTTTCAAACAAAAGTTCAAATAATTTGTGTTAAGACATACAAATTTTAGAGAAGGAAAACAAGCAAATATCACTCCCAAAGACAACGATCAATAATTTCAAGAAGCATCATAATCAAATAGAAGTTTAACACAAATAAACCGGATTCGTAATAGAGTCAGAGACTAATTTGTTAGGGATATATTATCTAAGTAGAAAGAAACAATTAAACAAGTATTTTACTGTTGAGTTTTTTTTTTTTACAAAATTAATAGGGACAAGGTGAAAAGAAAATTTTCACTTCAAAAATTAAATTATTATCAAAATTTAAATACATGACAATAATTTTTAAAAAAATACAACAAAACTCTTTAGAAAAAATTCATTAAGTCATTTATCTACTTCTCATCTAAAATATTTTTCAGTTTAAAAAAAAAAAAGTCATTTCTACTATTCCCAATTCAAACACAAGTCACTTGAAAGTTCTTTTTCTAAGTCACTAAAACAAATTATTTCTTCCACCGCTCATCCAAATGGTACCTAAAGCTACTTTAAGCTTTTCCCAAACACCACCTTAAAATACATTAAAAAGAGCTTGCAACTATCATTTTTCGTAGATGAATGAGAAGCAAATGGTTGAAGTGTAAACACTAGAATGGAAACGAGCCAGCAGGCAGAATATAGATAATAGCCATTAAAGCAAGGAAACAAATTGTCCTACCCCACAAATTATTCAAGATAACTTAGCATGCCTGAGCATTCATTGAAAGCATCACCCTAACCTCCCATTCCCCATTTGTTGTCCAGTCAACAAGTCAGCTTTACAGGTTGAGCCTCCCTCTCTCTCTCTCTCTCCCTCCTCTCTCCCCTCTTCATAACACTACTTCAATGTTTAAGCAGACACTATTAAGCATAAAGTATAAGCAAACTACTTCCGTTCTGTCTATTACTCATGAAACAAAAACCTCACCAAGCAACCAGGCATAGATGCTTCCACTAGCAGACAATCCTACTTTCATCATCAAGTTTCTTTTCCTTGTTCTTCTTTTTGTTCTTTCTTCTTTTGGTTGTTTTTTTTTTTTTTTTTACACAGAACATAAAAGGAAACTTGAGATTTGACTACCATGGATCAGATTCAATTAGGCAGCAGAAACCCATTCAAAGTATTGGCACCGAGCTCCTCGAGTAGCAGTCCAATTTCCACAGCCGAAGAAATGGCTACCTTGCTTGGGTCCCGGCTTTCTAACCATTCCCTTACTGCTTTTCACTCCACAGTAACAGTTAGGATGATACTGGAACATTGGAGTGTTCATGTGCGTATCCTTTGTCTTCTGGGGGTATTGAGGGGCAAAGTTGAGTGGTGGCTCTGGTGACGGCTTCGGCGTATATGATTGACCAGCAGCAGTCTGCCACATTATAGAATTTGTGATAGAGAATTTGAAACCCCGGCGCATGAGTAGTGCCAGCAGGCAAGCGGTATTTTTGGCATCATCCAAGCCACAGTGAGCACGGCCCTGCCAGTCCAAACCTGCCATCTCAACAGCCTCCTTTAGATTGCACCTTGCAGGGCCAAATACTTCATGGAAGGGAATCCTCAAGTTGATCCATCTGGTTAGGCAAAAGTAAAACGGAAGTTAGTTGAAAATGAAATGCAGAAAAATATGAAAGGTATCTAACAATTCTACACTGCAGAACATACTGATTGAAATAAGGAGGCTTCCGTATTTTCTTGAATCGGCATTCAGATTCTAGCATCACCCGACAGTCCCAGTTAGACCATGTAACCACCGCAAAGTTAGTGTTCTTTATTCCTTTCTTCTCAAGCCATTTGTCATGCATAAGGAGGGCCTCACTCAATGTAACACCTCTGTCCACCTGAATCACATGTCAAGAGTATTAACAATCTACACTCGACAGACCAGAATAAACAACCAAAACATGAGAAACTAAAGATAGATGAGAATCTATTATCAAAAAAAACAAGCAAACAAACAAACAATAGATGAGATTCTACAAGGGCCAACTTATGGTCATGTTGCAGATGGGATTTACCTATAAAATCGACAAATTTATTCATATTCAACTATAGCAACAAAGGGTCATTTTAGCTTTCATTAAACCATCATATTCACAGTGTGGATTGTTGATAACAGAGCAAGTTCGTATTTACCAACAGTAAAACTGTGCAACACCTAACAGAAATTCTTTTTCACACATCTCTTCAAAGTATTCAATCTTTTCCCCAATCCAAGACAAATTATATCAAGTTATCAGTATAATATTAAACTACAAAAAACAAAATACCATCTTCAATTACACTTCTTCATAGACAAATCCCTCATTCTATTCCCTAAAACTGTGGCAATGAGTGAATTGGGCATTCTCTGATTTGTTAGGTTGGAAAAGAATGCATACATCTTCAAGGTCATTTAGTTGCCATGACACACGTAAAGGGATAGAATCATGCATAGGGCTTAAATTAAAACCAAACAAGCTATTATTATCTTTAGGAACTCTGCATTTGGGATATTGTTTTACTCTTTTCTTTGAAGTTTTAAAGGTACCAAATCTTTTGTTATTTTCCATCCTTAAAACCAAACAGGCTCCAAGTCTTCTATGATTCTATATTTTTCTATTTTTGGCTTGTCTTGTCTCTTCTCTTCCGATGACATCCTCTTTAAAGTATCTTCTTGTCTGATAAAACTTATCCCAATAATATAGCCATATGCAATAATTGAACAACGCATCATGCTATCTGTTGAGAATAAATTTTGGTTTATTATTTATTGTATATGACTAGCCCTGACTAGACTGAGCAGGTGGATATAAATGTTACAGCCTGGTACCAAGTTTACACTGACTACTTTTCCCAATCTCTCCCTTTTTCTCTGATTTATCATGGTATCAAAGTCTGGCTGTCTTGCTACCAAGTTTGTCTGTTCAAATGATCAACTAGCAGACAGACATACTAAAACACCCCGAGATCCACAAATAAAATACATTTGCAAAAAGCTAGGCGTATATGATCTATGTGCACTAACTTGAGGGACACTGCTGAGAAGCTTTGATTTATTATTTATTGTACGTGATTAGGGCTGACTAGAGACTCAGTAGGTAGGTAAGATTTGTATTATTTAATCAGTAATTCCATGTTTTTTACATAATGACTATTAAAAAGAGCCTGGTAGATCATTTTAAAGTGTATTAAAAACAGGATCACTGTACACTCACTACTTTTCCCAATTCTCTCTTTTTTGCTCCAGATTTATCACAATCCAATCATTCTTTACCTAAATAAAACAACTTTATCAACTGCCCAACAGGCAGCTTTAATATGCATGCTAAATTTCCAAAAGGAGTTCCAGTAAAAACCTTAGCATCTATATAAGAAAGTCAGAGGTTCTCAATTCTACAAAAAGATGATTCATTAAAAACAATAGATAAAAACACATGCAATGGCAAGTAAGCTAATTAAAAAGTTAATGTCCAATCAGGTGCTGGACTCTCACCCCCTAATGCCCCCACCCAACCCATCGCCCAAAAGAAAAAATTGAATACACATA
The DNA here is from genome assembly GCA_037177275.1 of Acacia concinna. Taxonomy (NCBI): domain Eukaryota; kingdom Viridiplantae; phylum Streptophyta; class Magnoliopsida; order Fabales; family Fabaceae; genus Acacia; species Acacia concinna. Next base: position 4,732,133 of record JBAGKO010000014.1, read on the forward strand.
CCAAGAAGGCTGAGAGGAAAGATGCAGTGAATGCAAAAAGTGAGGCAACCACGACAAAAAATAGATATTAGAAAATGCTAGGGTAATAAGGAAGGGGAAAGTATGTCAAATCACCCACTAAGTGATGAATTTACAACTGATTTATTATCTTATTATCATATATAAATTATTGTCAAATATATCTTTTACTAAACAACTCGATTACTTCACTATTATAGCTTAATAAGTACCAACTGGCCAACCAATAATAATTGGGTAAAATTTCAGTTTTCTATTGATCAAAGACATTACAGAGACATAAAAGTAGAATATTAATCAAACTAAGACGAGCATAACAAACGAAGCCATTCTGACAAAATCCTAGATGTACAACTCGTCATATTTCATATCTATGTCCCAAACCAACCACAAACATAACCAAGTTTTGACCTATTTGAAAAAATTTACCAATATAATTGTACAGGCATGTCAAAAGAGGAATATCTAGACTCCAATAATCAGAAAACTTCTTCCCCAATAAAATGTTTCTCTCAAAATTTTCATCATTGTTTTACAGTACCTGGAAGATGCCCACAGTTCATTAGATAGAGATGATTCATAAAAGAAAATTGCATCGCTAGTATTGGAAATTATTATTAGTTAAGCAAGAAGGGGCACAATCACAACAGTCAAAATGAACAATTGAAATAACTGCATAAGATAGCTTGTTAATATCTTATGTGCCATGTTCCTTCTTGTAACACACCTGAATTTGTTGGATACCAGTCAGATCCTTGCAGAAATCACTCAGAAGTTGATTGCAGGTGGGCCTCACATATGTCTGGAAACATGCTTCCAGCTGGCCAGTCACACCACTCACTATGACAGATGGAAACTCAATAATTTCTTGAGGATGGGGATTTCTATCCTTGTCACAGGTAGCCTCAAAGTCTATGACCACAAAATACTGAAATTCTTGATACTGAAAATCATGAGGGCGGCCTGGAGCGTACAAGTTGATTGGAACATACTGAAACTGGCTCTCAATAGGGAATGGGTAAAACTGGCCATCAAAAGCATTCATTTGGCACTGCTGCACCTTTTGTGAGTTAAAATAATAGTTTGACCAGGCATTGTAATCATGCGGAAAATTAAGTTTGCTGTGAAATTCTTTGGATGGCTCCAGAAGCTCACTACTGATTAGGCAGTCTGGTTCAGCAACATCCCCAGCCTGATGGGTTGTTGGCTTATTTTTAAGCGCCATAAAGCCATCCTTAGAACTTCCATTATATTGTAAATTGCAAGGGAATCCCTTGCTCTGGAGGCATTTTAAAGGTGCCTCACACATCTTTGGCATAATTTCTACATGAAAAAAAAAAAAAAAAAAGCAGACAACGGCATGAGTTGATGAGAACAAGCCATAACATGTCATCTAACAAAATATAATGTCTCATGTTCAGAATTTGACTCATGAAAACAGTTCGCACAAACAGGAAATATACACCAAGATAGTATTGATTCAGGTTTCCCCAATCATAATTTTGCAGAGCCCAAAACAATATATATATGTATCGGCTCCTTATGTAGATAAGACCAAAATCTAATTACAGGAGTAACTACGAAGTACTATTTTTTCTTACAGAAAACAACTGAAGACTCATTAACAAGAAATTTCCAAATTCTATGACACTTTTCAAGGCCGCATCAACAAATAAAACCATCACTTTCTTGAATTGAAATATACAGCAACAGATTTGTGAACGCATAACACAAATACTAAGATGACTTCAACATTTAACTGCTTCTATGGTTTCACAATTACATCCATTCCACGGTAGGTGTCAGACTACAACACAACAAAAAACTGGAATCAAAGATAACCAAGTCACAATAACTTGAGGCAAAGTAAATCTTTTATCAAGAAAAACCAAAAAAGGAAACAGTAATGAAAACCACAAATCAACGACAAACTACAGAACTGGAGGTCTATTCACTAGAAGTCAATCGAAGATAGCTCTTATAATCCATGCTTGAGATATAAATACAAAACAGTTTAGAAATTGACTAAAACTGAGTTGCAACCAAGGATGACATTTATGAAATAGATGATGGTATGGCTACAGGAGACAGTAGAACGGAGGATATGGCTCTAAACAGAATCAAGCAACTGCAACCTGCAAATCTAATGTTCCCACTTCCCACTTACGCACATCCCATTAACAAGTACCTCCTCTGGTTCAAAATATAAGCTCAAATAACTAATTTAAACAATTCAAAAAGTTGGTTAAAATTAGTTAAAGATGATACATATGTAAAAAAAAATGCAACTTACTTTCCTAAAACACTCATATTTATGGAGAGAATAAGTGGGAAATAGATCAGAGAGAATGAATGGGGAAAAGAGATGAGAGAAGCACACAATTAATTAGGGGTAAAATTGGGAAAAAAATATTAACTAATGAGCCAAGAACAAAGTGCACCTTATAAAAAAAACCACACCCCCTCACAAATTAGGTGCTTATATTTTGAACAAGAGAGAGTATATTCTATGAAGAATTCCTATTGATGTACAATGTTAACAAGTTACAATAAACATGAATTATTTTCCACGTATACATATATGTATACGTATGCATATATGAGCGTGGTTGTGTGCGCGCACATATCAATGTCTTTCGAAAGAATATTATAATAAAAATTGTTATAAACCTCTTTTATATACCAGCAAGGACACTTTAGTTATAGGGTCGCTGATCAGACTAAAGAACCATATTCCACTATAACCTCTCAAATTGAACTTACAGACAGTAGCCAATTTCAAGCATTACAGTTGATTCCAAGCATTCCAACTGCCACACTTCACCCAAATCAAAACTACACAAAAGCTTAGGAAACAAACATCTTATGCATCACAAGTTCACTCCAATAATGCCTTCATCACCTAATTCTATTACTCATACTTTGAAAATTTCCAACTTCCTCATAACTACTTCAATGATCCTACCATATTAAGTCCGAGTATCAGTGTCAGGGTCCAAAAACCCTTCAGCTTCTCATTATTCCACTACTGAAACGTCACTGAATGCAGAAATTAAAGCGAAACCAGGTAAAAATCACTCATTTGAAACCAACGTCCATAAGACCCTTTTCACATTGCACCAAACTTTAAAAAAGAAAAAAACCGTGATCAAATCAAATTGAACCCCCTTTCAGCGAACAGACAATCACCAAGAAGTTGAAACAGAAAAAATGGGAAAAAGCGAGTCGAAGACACAATGAATATGAAGAAATTTCAGAATCCAAAACAAATAATTAACGACAATAAAACTGAAGCGAAAAAATACAACTGCATTAGATCAATGAGACCGACAAAAACAAATTAAAAGCATCAAGCACCCACCTTTAGTTTCATATCAGTATAGACTCATGGTTTGTCTCCACACAATCTAAAACTCGAAAATGATAGATGAAAGGGACTAAGGAAATACCTTTCGGAGATTAATAGAGAAAAATGGCAGTTGGTATGACCACTGGACAGAAGACAGCAGAGAGAGAGAGAAATGCTACAGCGACGAACGGAGAAGGTCGGAATCAGAGGGGTTTCAACAAGGTGAAGGTCGTTTGCGGTGAATGATTTCGGCCTGAAAGAGTGAGTGAAGGCGATGGAGGTGAATTCAAGCAATGGTGGAGGGAAACGCTGGCGATAATCTCTGGTGAATTCAAGCAATGGTGGAGCTTTTTTAAGGTCGACGGTGTTGCATCTGTGGCTGAACTTGCGTCGATAGAAAAGGAAGCTGATCGAATGTGGTGGGGTGATTGGTGGTACTTACGATTTTAATTTGTAAGGTAGAATGGTCTTTTTCTAATTTATAGTTAATTAAAAAATTAAATTAATTTAATCAGTATCTCATTTATTAACATGTATCAGATGTTATTTTAAACTTTAATCACTGTTTTAATCCTATTTTCAATCTCAATCCTTGTCCCTATTACAATCCCTCAAAATTTATTACCTCATATCAAACGGAGTCTTATGGTTGATGGAGGGATCCACAAACTACTCCAGTATAAGATTGAAGAAGCTAGATCTCTCATATCTTTAAATTGAGATCTACAAATCCTATGAGGTAATGAATATGCTGACTTTTTAGCAAACATGACATAAGTACAAACATAGAGCTCATCATTATCAATTCTATATTTGAATCTAATGTCAACCGACCCAAACTAATATTGAGTTTTTTTATTTTATTTTAGGTAATTCCACGGCTTAATGCCGATATGTAAATTGCAAAGCGTAATGTTTGCCGATCAATTAAAAAAAAAAAGGTTTTGAGAAACAATCAACTTGTTTGTTACTATGCTTAAGTCCATTCCATCCGTTTTGGCCAAACAAAAATTGATTATATATTACATTTACACAGCAAGAGAAGAATTTTTTGGGAACTACGATGTTAATTAACTATTTGTCTGACAAGGATTAGTGAAATGTTCGATGCTTCAAGAATCTTATTATTAAATATGCTTTATTGGAATGTACTCACAATAAGCACATCATAATAATGAGTATGTTTGGATTAAATATTGTAATCGATACTTTAAAAGAAGTAATTTTAAGTAAAAGTAAAATTGGGTAAAAATAAAGTTGGGTAATCTGATTTGTGTTTAGAATAAATATTGTAGAAATTACTTAAAAGTTACTTATATAAAAATAAAACTTGTTTGGTTGAAATTTTCTAAAAGTTACTTTTGATAGAAAATAACTAAAAAGTGTATGAATTATATTATACAGATTACACACACATATGTTTAAATATATTATGATATTGATATTACCTCCAGTCATAATTATAAGAATTAGTTAATTCTTTTGGCTTCCTTAATCTCTCCCAAAAAAACCAACTGAGTCTTATAATTAGAGGGAGTCTTATTACATGTAAATATAATGTGATATTTATACTACCTCCGATCTTAATTATAAGACCTAATTGACTCTTTTGGCTTCCTTAATCTCTCCAAAAAAAATTCAACTAAGTGTTATAATTAGGACCAGAGGAAGTCTTATTACATGTAAATAGAGTGTGATATATAGTATGATATTTATACTACCTCATGTCTTAATTATAAGATGACTCTTTTAGCTTTCTTAATATCTTTAAAAAAAATTAATTAAGTCTTATAATTATGACTAAAAAGAATAAATAATGATAGGATAAAAAAATCCAAATGTCCCACTACAATTGGATGGAAACCACCTTTTTTTTTTTTTTACTTCTCCAATGGGATGCTTTTTATCTATACGTAGAATGAATCTGAATGTTGCTCCAAACAATGCAAAAATGCTGGCCTAATTGGTATCTTACTTTTGGTCCTTTAATCGTACAATAACATCAATGAATCGCCAATCCAAATACACTAAATAAAAATAACATTGTAAATATGAGTGTAACGGTATTTATTTTATTTTTAATCCATCTCAACTCTCTCTTTGCCCAAAAAAAAAAAACGGAAATCCATCTCAACACTCTTGGGATACCATTTTTTTAGTGGATATAATATTATGTCCAACGGATTTATGGGAATCAATTTAAATTTTAAAGTTTGAACCTCTGCTTCGTAATTTTGGATTCTATTCTAATACACTCTTGGGTTGTCCATGTATGGTTAAGTTTATATGCATTTTGTTGTCGGCCTAAAACGATATGGATTTTGTTTGGGCATGAAAGCCCGACCAAGCAAGGACTTCGGACCTTCTTATTTAATGGGTTCAATTTCTTTTTATTGATTAATTGTATCAAAGACTAAAAAAGTTATTGGGCCGGCCCGATTTGTTAAGAATACCCCCTGAATATCGTTAAAATTAACGTTTTTATTGTTAAAAAAAAAAAAGGGAGAATTGCAATTTACTCCAAAGGAAGGAAATTTATAATTAAAGGGTATTATAAAATAGTGTAATTACAATAAAGTCCCTGTTGATAACTCCATGTGCTTCCGGGAGTCATCATTAAAAATTCAATGAACTTTATTGATAATTATACAAGACTTTATTATAATTATGCGATTTTGTGGGATCATTTGGTTATAATTCTCTTCCTTGGGACTAAATTGTAAATCTCCCAAAAATTAATTTTTATAAGAAGAAGGTAAAATGATATCTTTGTTTTCGAGTAAAATTATAGGAAGAATTCCAGACAAATACCTCCCCAAATTTCAAAACCCTAAAATGGATGTTAACATTTCAAAAAGACGTTATGGTACCATGAACTAAATTGAGGTTTTGAAATTTTTCTGACATGGACAGTGATCAGCATAAAGTAGCGAAAATAATTACTTTGCTGGTGAAAACCATTACTCAAATGGTGAAAATCCAACACTGTTCACATCACGGGTAGATTCCTCTATTTCCTCTGTCAGATGAATAGTGTTAGTGTCAGATGAACAGTACCGCCATAGGAGGGGGAGAAAGTGATCAGCACGAAATAACGAAAAACATTATTTTTATTACGAAAACCATTACTCAAATGGTGAAAATACACTACTATTCATGTCAGTAAATTTTGAGGGGAGAGAGAGTGATTAACACGGACCAACACGAACCAACACGGACTAACGAAATCCATTACTCTTCTTGCGAAAACGATTACTCATCTTACAAAAATCACTATTGTTCATGTCAGTAAATTTCAAAACCCCACTTTAATCTATGGTATTTTAGGGTCTAAAATTTAGGGAGGTGTTTTTCTAAAATTCTCCAAAATTATATCTAACCCGTGGGTTAAACAGAAAATTAGAAAAAAGGGCACTCTGCTGGAAAAAACAGTGAAAGCGGTTTAGTCAATAGACGCTGTTGCCGAATTTGTTGGGTGTCATTTTGTTTTTGTGGCCGTGAGAAAAATATCTTCTAGCTGTCTTTGAGCCTTTATTGGACCCCTTCTCAATTTCTTTCGGCAGGGGTGGCCCCAGATCTTCATTTTGAATATTTGTTTATTTAAAATACAAATCAATAGGAAAAAAAAGTTTTATTCAAAATATAAGTCACCGATAAAAACAAGGTTTTGTTCAAAGTATAAGTCACTTATATTATACAGGATAATTAATGATGTTTTGTCTACTTTACTCCTATCTTTAAAAAAACGAGAGAAAAGAGGAGAGGTGAGTGAAAATAATTTATAAAGTATAGAGAGAGAAATTAATTAATAAAAAATGTATAAATTTTTATATATTTAAAGTATTTTTTTATGTAATAAATAGGGCACGGATGATCTATATATACTCCCTCTATTCCTATTTATAAAACATTTTTAGAGAATCTAAGAAAATCATAAAAAACTAATTATAATATTTAATAATACCATATATCGTATTTTATTATATTACATAATAGTTCATAAGTTAAACAATAATGTAACGTAATAAAAATGGATATATGTTGAAAAAAAATGACATACTTTAATGTCTTAAAGTAATGTAATTAGTTTTTTTAAATTTTTTTAATATTTTTTAAAAGAGTTTTATAAATAAAAACGGATATATATATATATATATATATATTTGTCAATAAGATATATATTTAAGTACACGTAGCAATATTACACTGTATTTCTATATGCAGAGGGGGAGCGCTTATTCATTTTGAATTAGCATTGCACTGTTATTCACGTGTTGTCCAGCGTTTTAATTTTTGTCTTTTGCTCAAGATTGCTTCCAACTGTACGTTCTACCACCTGAAGCTAAAATAGGTAAATAGACATAGCTCTTTCTTTTCTTTTTTTTTTTTGCCCACAATAGACATAGCTCTTTCATGAGCATGGCGTATATTTGGTTTTTTCTAATGGGGCCCACACAATTAATTATTGAGATACTTATCAAAAACCATTTATTGAGATTGTGTACTATTGCAGCAGCAACAACAAACATTAACCAATA
>JBAGKO010000014.1:4761312-4777390 GCA_037177275.1 Acacia concinna
AAAATAAAAAAAAAATCTCTATTTGAAAACTATGGTTTCAAACTATAATTTTTGTCAAACTATAGTTTAAAAACTTGATGAGGTGTTTAGTAATTTTAGTTGAAACCTTAGTTTGTGACCAAACCAATGTTTCAAACCTTAAACCCAAATAGGCCCTTATATCTATCTAAATTTTCTCCATTTTATAGAATATAGATTTTTTATATTTATATTTTTTTATACAATTAAACAGATAGTATGATTGTGCATTTTTGGTCATAAATCCTTCGGTTTGAAGCACTCCAAAGCTCAGGTCAAAAAAAGAAAAGAAAAGAAAGCACTCAAAATCAGTATTCCGCCAAAAAAAAAAAACAAGAAGCATTTAAAAGAAGCATTGCCTACACGAGTGGCCCATTTTTCAGCACAAAACAATATGGGCTTATATTAACGGCTAATTCTGGCCCATTATTATTCTTATCAAAAACAAAAAATGAAAAATAATTAAAAAAAGGCGAAACGAAGGCATACCATAAACCCCTCTTGTCCCCTAACCACCTTTGTTTCTTCCCCTTTCCCGTTGTCGCCTCCAATTTTGTCTGTCTTTCGTATTCTCAAATTCAATCAGCAGGCAAGCGACGATATACCATCTTCTCCTCATATTTTCTTCTACAGTCTTGCCATAATAGTAAAGATGGTAGTTAAACCCGGTGAGGTTCCGGACTATGAGCCTCTCCGAGAGCTCTTCAGGCCACATATAGAGTCGTTCGACTACATGGTGGAAGCTGGATTGGATACTATGTTCCAACATATCAAATCTGTAGAAGTGCGCGACCCTTTTACAAAGAAGAAGCTTAGGAATATCCTTTCTTCAAATTACTTTTCAATGTCAAGTTCGTTCATTTATATAACTTACATGCTGCAAATTTTCGCGTTTTTCCTGTTCTTGACGTTTCTGCGTTAGTCGTTGTATTATTAATGTGATATTTGTAAATGTTTTCTCGGTGATGCAATTGGTGTTTTATTTTACCTTAACTTGTATATCTTACTTTGGGTGAGTAATCCGGAGGTATTCCCTCCTAAAAAGGAACGATCAAAGACTGCAACTCTGCTTCCATTTGAGGTGAGCATCACAATTCTATGTTTGCTCGCAATAGTTTTTGTTCTCTTTTTTTCGTTGATTGTTGTACTTGGTGTTATTTTGTTCAGTGTAGGCAGGCAAAAGTTTCATATACAGGAAAACTCAGTGCCGATGTATGCTTCCAATACGATGGTGGGGTTATCATAAGAGAGAAATTTAATTTTGGGTCGCTTCCCATAATGCTGCAGGTTGGTGTATTTCCCCTACCCTAAATGATAAGTTTGTTTGTTTGTTTTTTTTTTTTTGGCATAATTCACTTATGAACTAGTGATTTTTAACTGGTGCCAGAGACTCTGATTGTTTCTATCCACCTGAGTACATGTTGCTGATAGTTCTTGGATTTGTCTAAGTTTACAATTGTAGAAAATAGGAAGAGAAGGAAAATCTAGAACCAGAATCTGAAGTTCTAGCCATCTGACATGTTAAAACACACAATAATTCATTCGCAAGTTTAAGTACAATACATAGATGTCTTATATAGGCATCTGGAATAACTGAAATCTAAAGGATACATAACTGCCTAAGTAACTTCTAATAACCACATAAGATGAAACAGATAACAACACAAGGATACACAGAAATAATAAAAGCATGATTATGACTAAAATGACCCTAAACTGAGTGCCTCTTCCTACTATAGATTAACAGAGGCTGTTGATCTCTAACAGTTGCCTTCCAGTTCTTCCCTATTGTTTTATGTGATTATGTTTTGTCTTAACGTTTAACTTTTCCAAAGTGAAAGTGTTTGCGGATTTCTGGCAATACTAATGATGTGGCAATACGTAGTTGATTAGTTCTGATCTTTCAAATAATTTTTTTCCCTTTTTAGAATTTGTGGTATGTTGCTATGCTTGCGAACCATAACAGCAACAAGTTATATTCCACAAGGTGTCACTGGTTACATGGTCTATCAACAGCTAATTTTTCAGATATTATAGTTTATCATGAAAACCCTTTCATGGTGTATCAACAACTAACATTTGACAACTTTCAGATATATCATTCATCATTGGATCCCGTTTGATAATTTAGAGTGTCGTTTTTTGTATCCTGCTACATCTTTTTGTAGGGATATAAAATCTACTCAAATCTCTTCACTAGAGCCTCTAGGCACTTTCTTTGCACATGTCTAAAGCCCCGTAGTCAATAACACTTTCTCGTTGATAGATGCCGTATTAACTTTTCTTTGCATACATTTATTGTGGATCTTTTTATTTCTTGTATGTTTTGTTTTATGCCAAGCCTATCCATGTTTTGTTTTATTCTAACTAAAACTGCCAAAAGATTTCCCTGTTGTTCTTACTATGTTCTTATGATAATGTTTGCATCTAATGATTGCTCGTGTAAATTTTTATGATCTGAAGTTCAGGCGATGTAAGAAAAATGACTGAAATCTGTCTGCTAATTACCTAGCTTTGTAAGTGCAATGCATAATATTATCCTCTTTCACTTGCAACTGACAAGAGGTGCATGTTGTGCAGTCAAAACTATGCCACTTGAGACGTGCTAATCCCCAAAAACTTGTCTCCTGCAAGGAAGAGGCATCAGAAATGGGGGGGTAGGTGGTTCAATGCCTTTTTCATATTGCTAAATTATGCATGGGGTTGATTTTACCTGATACTGCAGTGCTGCCATCTACTTGAGTGATTTTATGCTTCTGATTAGTTTATGTTGGTATTTCAAATGTCTATTAATACTCACAAGCGTGCATGTACATTGTGCTCATTTGGTGCCTGAACAAGCATCATATCTTTTGCTAGAGGGGCTGTAGGTGAAGCCATGGAACCAAAATTATTCACTATAACTGGATGCTTAATTAGCCCCACTATTCATCTTATTGTTTGATGTTCTCTTTATTTTCTTGATTCCTAGGTGTTGTGGCTTGCTTTTTCTTAATCACTAAAATTCATTTTTGACTATTTACCTCTATTCTTCATATATGCATACACAAAATCACTTGGGCACCATTGCAATTGCGTATCTTGATCCTCTTGTTTTACTGCTGTTTGTATGTGATTTCAACACCACCATAGTTAGTTTGATTGTCTTATGGGATGACATTAGCTTTATCTCTTACACTTTCTTTCCAGTTACTTCATTTTGAATGGCCTTGAGAGAGTTGCTCGACTATTAATTTTGCCAAAGAGGAACTATGTAAGCAGTCTTACTATTTTCTTTTCTCTGTTTTCCACCCCCCTGTTTTGCATTGGTTAACAGTAATCATGCTGGATCAAATTTTTTTCCTTTCCTTGTAAATTTGGTATGGTTTCAGATTATAATCATGGTTTCTGTTTGGAACAATGTGGTTTTAATATTTCTGATGTGCAAAGTGTCTGGAGAGCTTTGCTTTGCTTATTACTTGTTATTTAGGACTTTTTTGATTTATTCTGAAACTGTTTTTCTTTATATGAGGACTTGTTATCCTCCAACTTTTTTACCAAATAAGACTTTTTTATATAAAAAAATTATGATACTTCTGATGAAGCATGTTTCTAGATAATTAATTTTCCCTCTTTGGTTCCTATAAATTTCTTTTGTGGTTTCCTGACTTTTCTAGCCTATGAGTATGGTGCGGAATTCATTCAGTGATCGGCGGGAAGGATATTCTGATAAAGCAGTTTCAATAAGGTTTGTTTTAGTCTGAATCAGTACTATCTCAGATTATAATATTCACATGAATAGTTCCTTGCTGTGTAAAATATGTTTATATGACGTTTTGGGGATTTTTTTAGAGGTTGTTGTGAAATTCAAGTGTAAATTCCATCGTCTTTGTAAATTTTTGGTGAGAGAATACAAAGAATGGGAGGAAAACTGTCAAAGCTCAGTGTAGTCTCATTAGCTCTAATTTCATTCATCAACAAAACCAATAGAAATAGATACAATTAGGTAAGAGTATTGGCCCATTATTACTTATGTCCAAAGAGGTAAAAAGAATGGGGTGAAACTGATCAAAGTTTAATAGAAGAGGCAAACAAGGAAAATTGATGTTTTGTTGTTTGGAGGAGAGAAGATAGCCCATTGAGTAAGGAATATAGGTGTGAATATGGTAGGTGAGAGGGGTTAACGAATTGTGTATGGACTTGTGGAAGAGATTAGCCTCTCAAAACGTAGTATGAGTTTGTGTGCTAATGTTTCTTTGATTTTCCCTTTTATCTTCCTAGAGCCTCTCTTAAGGTAGTATGATTGTGCGCTAGTGCTTCTTTGATTTTCCCTTTATTTTCCTATCTTCTGTTCTTCTGAGACTGATGCTAGTGGATTTTCTGGTTCTAGTTTTTTATAATATCAGCAGAGTTTCATTATTTGATATCAGAGGACAATCTGATTTTAGATGAGCCTAAAGATGATCTTGGTAATGCTAAACTACAAGTGGAAAAAAATTTACTGGTAAATCCAGAAGAGACCTACACTTTAATGGAGGTGATGCCATTTTCCTTAAAAATGATCCCTATAAACTCAAATCTCTTGCTAAGAAATCTAATGGAAGCAAGTCCTAGATACTATGGCCCATAGCCTATCATTTGGAACGATTGGACAAGTAGTTTATAAACCGCACTTCCTGAAGATGTGACCATTCATCCAGTTTTTCACATTTCTTAACTAAAAAATTTCCTCTACCACAGCCACTGGCTTCTTTTCTTGCAGCAGATCCGGAGCTGTAGGTTCAACCTTCTTCTATTAAGCAATTCAGAACCCTCACTGATGACCAAAAATAAGTTTTGGTACAGTGGCAACTTTCAAGGTTTACCTGATCATGATTGTGAGTCTATCGGCATTAATACTTATTTCCAATGAGGAACGAAGAAGAGAGAATTGGGCTAAACTGGTCCAAGTCTCATAAAAGGAGAAAATGAGGGAAGTTAGCAGTTTGTTGGGAGAAGATATTCTGGTGAATAATTAATATAGGGGTGAGTATGGTGTGTGAGAATGGTAACAAATTGTGTACTAGCTTGTGATGGAGAGACTAGGCCCCCAAAAGTTGGCTTGAGTGTGTGTTCTACTAAACAAACAAACAGAAAAAAATAAGTCTTATCCCATTAGCCCGGGTTGGCTATTTGAATCCCATAATGTCATTGTGCTTTATCAATAGTCAAATCTTTAGATATATTGTTAACCAAAAGGTCCTATTTAATGATTTCATTGCTCTACTCTTTCTTGAATTTTCCTCTTTCTTCTAAGACCCAACTCTAGCAGGTTTTCTGGTTCTATTGAATATAATGTTAGTGGAAATTTTAATTACATATTTAAATATTTTGGTTTCATTTGATTTAATTAATTGTGATTTCTTTTCGGCTCCTATATTTAAACTGTTCAGGTGTGTAAGAGCAGATCAATCGTCGGTGACAGTTAAATTGTACTACCTTCGTAGTGGGAGTGCTAGACTAGGCTTCTGGTAAGAAGCATGATGTTAACTTAGCAGAAAGAAGATAAATGCTTTTGGTTGGAGAAGTAACTAGGCATGTTTCTAAATGATATAACATTGCAGGTTAAAAGGAAGGGAGTTCTTGCTTCCTGTGGGCATTGTTTTAAAGGTAGTTCATGATGAGTTATGTTCTATTAACTACATCAGGATTTGGCACATTTGATGTTTATCTGTTGGTGCATTAAATTTCATACGTCTTAATTTCTTGTTAGTCTTCCCCACATTTTATTCTGGCTGGGTAAAACTTCACTTATAATGTATTTAATTATTATTTTCAGGCCCTTGTTGACACCAGTGACCATGAAATTTATGTCAATTTGACTTGCTGCTACAATGAGAAGCATGAAAAAGGAAAGGGTGCTGTTGGAACCCAACTTGTTGGTGAAAGGGCAAAAATAATTTTAGACGAAGTTCGAGATCTGTCTTTGTTTACTCGTCTTCAATGTCTAGAATATATTGGTACGTGTTGTAGCATTCTTGAAGGTCATATTATTGTACAACTTGCATAATCTGTATTAACTTTTTCCTTTCTATAATTAGGAAAGCACTTCCAACCTCTTATGGATGGTCTTGATCATGACAGTTATCCAATTGTAAGTTGTGTTTTCCATTATTCACATTATGGTGATGAGGAAAGCAATTATCCGTTTATATACCATTCTCTAAATCTTCCTAATACTTAAATATCCCTACTAGGTGGCTGAAGCTATCATCAAAGACCATATTTTCGTTCATCTGGACAACAATTTTGACAAATTCAACCTACTTATGTCAGTCATCATCTATTCTCTTATCCTATATTCCTATGTGATTAGATTAAATCTTTAAATTTTTTTGCATGAATGTAATATTCTTTAGTGGAAGTTCTATCTGCTGTTTCTTACATTGGTTTGTGGTGGGTCATTTTTTCCCTTTCCCCAGCTTCATGTTGCAGAAACTTTTCTCACTTATAGATCAGACATCTGTGCCCGACAACCCTGATTCCTTGCAGAACCAGGAAGTCTTGCTTCCTGGTCATCTGATTACTATTTATCTCAAGGTAGAAAGTTTTTAAACCTTTTTCTTTACAGCTTAAATTAGTATTTGTTCCCTGACATGGTTATATTGTCTTGGATTTGGTCTCTTAAGTTTGAATTGTGCCATAGTGGTGTTTTAATATCCAAAACACATACACATTATCAGCTTTGTCATCTAGTTTAATTGATATGTTTTGTGCCATTGATTCTGGCATGCTGTGAGCTTGTTGACTTGGAATACAGAAAGGACTCGGATATACATAAAAAAGATTCGCTGTTAAGCGACTTGTTCTGCACAAAGCAAACTGAAGAGATCAAAGCATTGAACTAACCCTCTTTACAAGTCGTCATCTTCATTGTTGTTGTCTTCTCTTTGTTTAAATCAGATCTCTTTTGTCGTTGGCATCTCTTATTGGGATTAGCATATGTTAATCTTACTCTTTGCCTATATTATGAAGTTTCTGATGTGTAGATAGATTATTTTAACCTTTATTTATAAATCAAATATTATGAAACCACCACCCTTGTATATTTTTTCCCCTTAGAGATGCCATTCATTAAAGTTTCAAGGCATGATTGTTTATGAGATTTTGATTCTTGTTTCTCGATAGATTTTACTCTTCAATAAAATTCGTATTTCATCCTTCAGCATTCAACAGTTTTTTTTTTGGGGGGGGGGGGACATTTTAGTGGATAAGGGTTGTGAACTACAGTTAATAACCATTTCATTCCAAAATCTTATGATGTTTAGCGCAAGCTAGGTTAGCATACTTTGATTGTCAAAATCATTGATTTCTGGCATGAAAGCTTAAATATAGTGTAAACCTAAATGGTTAGATGAGAATACTATTCTGTTTTAGCCACTAGGGGCTGACGTAAGGGTGAGTTGGGGTGTAGGTAGGGGTGCAGAATTCCAACCCCTCCTAAGGACCTAATGTAATTAATAAAAGAAAAAAGACAAAAATTCTGATGTTTTTTATTATAATATCAAGATTCCCTGTTCTTTTTGGCTGTGAACATGAATCGTTATGGCTAACTTTCATACTTCATTTTGTGCATTTACTATTTTACGGGAAATTTATAATTGCAAACTTATTTTATATTATGATTTTGTTGGACGTGCAAAACACAGTCCCAGTCTATCTGTTGAGTTTTAAAATCTCAAGCTTGTGGGATGAAATGGCAACTTGGAATTAATATTGCAATAGCTAAAATTGAGCTATCTCAATTGCGGAACTCAATTTTATGATATTTTTATTATTGTGGACATTAAAATAACAATATCTATAATCAAGTTGTTTCAATTTCAAAACTTAATTTTACAATATTTGAAAATGTAGTCTAAATATCTAGCCAGTTTTGAGCAATTTGGCAATTCATAGTGACTCCCAAAGAGGGAGCTTAAAAAAAAGTCTGAATGGCTAAATAAGAGTTATAATATGTAAGTGATCAGAATTGCAAGATTTCCGCACCTTAGTTGTTGAAACATGACTCATTATGGCTTCTTTTTGAGGTTTTCTATTTAATAAGAAATTTATGCTTTCAAATCTGTATGATCATTTTTGTTGCACATTAATAGAACAATATCTAAGATTGTCTTTTGTGTTTTATTGTCTTAAGCTTGTGGGATTAAATTTTACTTATAATTACTGTTGCTGTAATTAAAATTGAGTTATCTCAAATTTTTATATAATTTTTTGTATTCTTAATTTTGAGGGAACCAGGAATTTAATTTTTTTTCGTGGTTATTATACATACAGATGGACTGCTGTCTCCTATTAAATTCTTAGTACACTTTTAAAGTACTTCTGGGGTCTTATTTATAATTTCTATATCAAATTGTGGATACTAGGAAAAACTAGAAGATTGGCTTCAAAAGGGCAAGAAGCTTCTTGAGGAAGAGCTCCTGGATAAAAGTGACAAGTTTGATTTCTGCAGCTGTATGTAGATATTTTTAAAGCACCTTTGATATGCCTTGAGTTCTAGTTTTGTTTCTTCATGCTGAGAGGCTTTCTCCTGTAATTTTTCCCTCTTAAATCCATTGACATCAGAATAAGAATTTTAGATATATAACTGTTTGTTGGTGAATGAGGATCTCGGCCCATAAGGCCCATCATTTACAGCTAATAATTTTTGTTTATTCTTAGATTGTAGTCCTTGATTACATGGATTTTATCATTTGAAGTTATTAGGGCTTGATTATCTGATATTTTCCCATAATTTGATCCTTTTTTTTGGGTTAGACCTAGCTAGAGTATTGCTAGGTTTTTTTCTATATATTGATTTACCCAGACTGAAGCTTGAAATCAGAGATATCAGTTTCCAGATTGATTTAATTTTTCATTATCTCCCCTTATTCATTTTGGTTTGAACATTAGGATTTGGATTCTATTATTCAGTTGATGATGATTATCACTAATTAGTTTCATGTTTACATACATGCTTATATAAATTTGTTGTCTCCTTGGTGAATGCAGTAGCTCATGTTAAGAAGGTTTTGGATAAAAATCCCCCGAAATCAGTCAGCACAGCTGTTGAAAATATGTTGAAATGTGGAAGACTGGTCACTCAAACGGGTCTAGATCTGCAGCAGGTATGACTTGCTAGTGATCAGTTAGCTTGTGTCCTGGTAGTTCTAATGCTCTATCCTTCAATTATTCTACATCCCCAATTTTAATAAATAATAATAACCTTATCGTACGTGTAAGAATAGTAGTAGTGTTTTTAATAGAGAAACAAGGTGGAGAGGATTGGGGGAAGTTGTTGGTTTTAGAGAATGAATTTTTTCTGTGATAAATATGATTACTTTTCAAACCCATAACTTCTGCACCTGTTTGTCATCCTGAGGAATTGGTTATCATTTGATGCTGTATTGTTTGGTTTTGCTTATTTTAAGTGATTTTTAGCTGTAAGTGGTAAGGAAGTGAGAGGAGATTTGTCTCAAATTGCATAAAAGCACTTTGTTTTCCCCCCCCAGACAAGCGCAAGTTGAATGTGGTGTAGCTTTTATTCACAATTATGTCAAGAATAATCAAATAGTATAATGTATGCATCATTTCTTTTTTAAAGTTCCCATATATGCTTGCTTGATGCCTTTGCACATCATTTATTGATTATATTTGCTTTATCAGAGGACAGGCTATTCAGTTCAGGCTGAAAGGCTAAACTTCTTACGTTTTCTTTCACATTTTCGTGCTGTTCATCGAGGAGCCTCCTTTGCTGGTCTTCGTACAACTACTGTGCGAAAATTGCTGCCTGAGTTAGTATAAGCTATCATTTGTAATTTGAAACTACGTGGTCTTGCTGTGATATTAGTGCTTCTTATCTGTGGTTGTTTCTTTTCATTAGCTCTTGGGGATTTCTTTGTCCTGTGCACACGCCTGATGGGGAGCCCTGTGGATTACTGAATCACATGACTAGCACCTGTCGTAAGTGACTGCCACCTTTTTCTTCTTTCAGTATGGAACCAATCCATTGTTGAGTTGAATTATATTGTATGAACGGTGGCACTTTAAACTGGCCTTAAGAGCAGCTGAACAAGCCAGAGCGCTCACCTCGTTGAGCTGATTGATTTGCATATCTCTGTTTCTCCCATCATTATCTATCATTTTTGTTGAAGAGGATTCTTGGTCCTCCAAAATCTTGTCTTTTGAAATGAATTATATTTTATTTTTAAAATTTTAACCAGAAAAAAAAAAAGAATTGCTTGTTCATTGATTGTCTGCTGTCTAATTTATCTTACACTTGCACTTCTTTTTTTTTTTTTCCTTTCTCTATTTCAGGTGTTACATCATTTTTTGATTCTGAAGGAAAAATTAAAGATTTTTTTAAAATAAAAATGTCTATCCTCAAAATTCTTGTTGAGGTTGGAATGAAGCCATCACTTCCAAAGTTAGTTCTGGCTGGTCCTCCTGAAGTTCTTAATGTTTTTCTAGATGGTTGTATTGTTGGTTCTATACCTTCTGGTCAAGTTGACAAAGTTGTGGGTTACTTACAAAGATTGAAAGTGTCATCTGCTGCTGTGGTCAGCTTTTCCTTTCCTCCAGTTCTTTTCCCTTTATTATATATTTTTTGCTTGATATTGACTTTAGAAACTTTTTGTAGATTCCTAATGATCTGGAGGTGGGATATGTTCCTTTGAGCATAGGTGGGCCATATCCTGGCCTGTACCTGTTTACATCTCCTTCAAGGTTTGTTCGGCCAGTCAGAAATTTATTAGTTCCTTCTAATGGTAGTGAAAATATTGAACTTATTGGACCATTTGAACAGGTCAGTATAGTATATTTTAAGCATTAGACATGACACATTCAGTTGTCTGGACCTATGGATTGTTCGGATATCTGTCAAATTCTGAATGAATCTAACAAGAAAATATTTTTCCTAGGTTTTCATGGAGATAAGATGTCCTGATGGTGGGGATGGTGGAAGGAAAAGTGCATTTCCTGCGACTCATGAGGAAATCCATCCAACAGGAATGCTCAGTGTTGTTGCTAACCTTACTCCATGGTCGGATCATAATCAGAGTCCCCGAAATATGTACCAGTGCCAGGTATATTGTATTGCTATGATTAAATCTGCAAGTTTTTCAGATCTTTTCATTCTATGCTTGTTTATGTTTTAGATGGCAAAACAAACAATGGGATTTTCTTGTCAAGCAATTCGAAATCGTGCAGATCAAAAGTTGTACCATCTTCAGGTTTGTTCACATCAGCTTGGTATGGATTGCAAATGTCGTTTTTTCCGATTCAAGGTTAAATTGGCCCTTGTATGTTTAAGGGCAGAATCCAGAAATAACCATAGAAATTGTTGGTCTTGTTAAAAATCACTTGCTCTGCTTCCAAAATGTTCTATATGCATATATTTTTTCTCCCACCTTAGTCTGGTTAAAACATTTATTTTGTCATTTTCAGACTCCCCAGAGTCCTATTGTTCGGACAGGCACATATACGAAGTATAGCATCGATGAATATCCTTCAGGCACAAATGCAATTGTTGCAGTTCTGGCATACACAGGGTAGCTACTGCAGTGCCTGTGTAACAAGTGTAGCTTTAATCTATTCTTCTATTTATGAACGTGTTGGAAAAATGCAGATATGATATGGAGGATGCCATGATTTTGAACAAGTCATCAGTGGAGCGAGGAATGTTTCATGGGCAGATATATCAGGTTGATGTTGCTTTACTGCCTGACTGAACCATGCTTTCTTGTTATAGCATGATATGATATCATAAATAATTCCCTAAATCCCTAATTCCTCTTTTAATTTCCCTTGTCTAGCCCTAATTAGGATTAGTATGTTAATTGGGCCATTAGTATACTAGGGGCCTGATTATTAGCCCATTAAGAGATAAGAGTCTGTTATTTGTCATTAACGGCTAATGAGAGGGGATTAGGCTATAAATACATTTCCTGCTGTCATTCCCAGATAGATCATTAGTTTGTTGTTCAGTTTCAGAATTTCAAAAAAGCATCAATAAAGATTACCGAATTTGCTCTGTCTCTCTCTCTGTTCTTCTTCTCCTTTTACTCTTTTCTAATTCTTCTACCAATATCATAACACTCAGGTTTGTTCTGGGATGGATGGTTTTTTGGAGATCCTTGAGAACCTTTTAACCAATGGTGAAATATCTAGAGACATACAGTCCAGGTATATTTAGAACATAGAATTATGTTTTTTTTAAATCAGTATATTTGACAATGACCAAGTTCTGTTTTCCTTGTATATTAGATAATATATTTATGCACTCAATTACATCTTACAGTTCAGTTGATAAGACCCATTTGAGACTTGCGTCTGCAAAGGCGATTCTTCGTTTGTCAAGGAAGTGGGATCACAAGATAACCATTAGTCTTTTTTACTCAACTTAGCGAATATCTAAGGTCAGTTTTCTTTGGTGCTATTATTTTCTCCATGAGCAATTATAATTTTTTACTGTCACATCATCTATAGATGAATTACTTCTATTACCTTGTTTAGTCTAAAAATAATTTGTCACTTTTAATTTAAATGTAGAGATAACTGCCTCCTTTTATTGCATTTGGCCTTTCAGATTAACTCCCCTCAAGATAAAAAGATTTTCCTGAGCAAAGTACATCAATATATTAAAGACCAGCTTTTGGATGCCAAATATTCACGTGCCTTTATGCTCAGCATTTTTGAATCCGAGGCAGATGAGTTTGAAGAGGTAATTTTGTATTTCTAAATTTTGGTTCTGGTATAACTAAAATTCATGTTAAGAATGAGGTTTTCATAATGGGTCTTGTTTCATTACAGGATAAGCAACAAATTATTCAAATGCTTCAGGCCAGGGAACAAGCTGCTAATTCGAATTCCACCATTATATTACCTGGCTTAAATATATCCTTCCATATTTTGTACACGCACTCGCACATAATTGCTGTCCAAACGTTGACGAGTGCAGGGATGTCGGAAAATTTTGATTGCATATATAGGTACCATGTGGCTCATATAAACACCCCGTCTCCCAACTAGCCAATAAATATATAACAGAGCCATGATAGGAAAAGATAAGTCTGGGTAGGGGAGATTAGATGGGAAATGGACTATTCCCTCCAATCCTTAATATAAGATATATTTACCTAATTTAATTAGGTTAAGAAAGTTAGTTGAATTAGTTAAGATGATATGTAATTTCTAAAATACGCTAGCCATCTTCCTTAATTTCCTCATTCCCTCTTCTCCTTGAGTATTGTTCAATAGGGGTAAATTAGGAAAAGATTGACTGATATGAAAATTGTGTCTTATATTTAGGATCAAGATTAACTCCCTAAATATGTTTTATATTATGGACCATAGGAGTATTTTCTTTTTTGAATAACATGAACACCTTTAATGCAGTTATCTGTGTGCATGGTTATCAATGTTGGTGCTTTATTAATCATCATTAACTATGAACTACCACGGAAGTTGACTTATATTCATGAGCTATGAAGCATAGTTGTGTACTTCTACGGAAGTCATGAATAATAATCCTTTGAGAAGCTCATACAATTATTCTGCACATTCTTTTACGCTATGTAAACATGTTTTCTTAGGGTTCTATTGTTCATGTGAATGCTCCTCTTAATCTCTCCTGCCACACTCAAGTACCTATCCACGCTTATATTTTTCTTTGTTTGCTGTAATATTAACATTTGGTTGTTTAATTGCCTTGTGTTCATGAATACTGTAGTGTCAGTATAGTAAGTGTTATGTATACTTATGTCACTAAACTTTTATATATGGCAACGGTTGTGAATGCCTATTCACTATGTATTTATAATTTTCTGAACTTCCAGGAAGTTGTACTTGTTCTTGTCAATTCTACTAAATGGAGATGAAGATGCCAAATTGGAAGCAACTACTCACACAGAGGAGATTGGATCTACCATTGTCTCTATCTTTCATAGTATCAAGTGCTCTGAGGATGTTGTTGACCCATCAAAGTCAAAGGTTGAGGATTGATTTCATTACTATATTTATAATAGTCGTGACTGATATTTAATTGAAACCTTACTATTGTGATAAATTAATCTCCAGAATACTTATGCTTTATGTGACCTTGGATTGACTATGTCCCAACGATTGGTTCATAATGCTAATTTGGAAGCATTTTCAATAGTTTCCCTGCCCTCTATGTTATACAGGGCATGGGAGAAGAAGGAAGGAGATCACTCTTCGGTATGTTATTTTTCTTGTGAAATTATATCGTTTTCATCTTGGCTTTCAAGAATTTTGTGTTGGACAAAAAAATCTGTGTTGTAGTGTTTGCCAATTTGTGAAAAGTTCTTGGATAGACATTAGTAATCTACAAAATATAGGTAGACTAAGCCCTGGAATTGCTGGCATGTTGATATGTCAGGTAGCTTTTACAATTTAGTTTATCATTTTAGTTGAATTTGTGTCATTGTCAAGCTCTGCTAGATAATCTTGGGTTGTATAGTTGCAGCAAGATATTATCCTTCTATAACTTGGGATTAGCATCATACTGCTGGGTGGATGTGACTGTGTTAGATTTTGTCCAGTCCCTAATGAATAGGGCTTGAGATTTGATTTTCATTCATCATTGTTATCTATCCTATAACTCTATCATTTTTATTTTGATTACCCTGATAGCTAATTCAGTTGGCATAAGCCAACGCCCTGTATTTTAACATTGGCAAGATCATTAGAGCTGTTCCCATTAATGCCTCTGAATCATTGAAGCAGGTCAATGAAATGAAAACCTGGTTGGTGGATGCAAGTACGTTGGTTCACTTTGAATCACTTGTTCTAGGAATGGTATGTTCGATTCTAATATTATAACTGTGTGGCTTTTCTGTATGCATGTTATTTCTTGATCTAAGTGATAGTGATTCTTTGGCATGTTAGGTTCCATCTGAATCAAATGTTTTCTTGTTACAAATCTATTTCTTAATGTGAGGAGTAACCATAGTCAAGTAATTCTGCATATCACTTTTTGATTTTTGTAGGGCTACAAGATTCCATACATTTCACATCATTTCTTCTGTGAAATACTCAAACGAGTTCCTATGATACAACTGCAAACATTACGTACCGTGTGCAAAGAATGGGAGGAGAGCTTAAGAGACCCAAAATTCGTTACAGATCACCTTAATGTCTCCCGTAAGAAAAGAACCTCTCTTGTTTTAGAAGATTTTGATTCTCCAGAGGCCACTCCTCGCGTGGTGAATTCTTTTTGGCACTTGCATCTAGTAAATTGGGAGGGAGAACTCTCTGGAATTGATTTCCTCTATGCTAGGCATATGCTTCAAAATGAGCAGGTTGTGGGCTCCTGCAATGGCTTGATTTGCATTGGATTTAGGACGAATGGGCCCCAAAATTGGCTTGCTTACTTTGAAGTGTGGAACCCTGCAACCCAAATTAGTAGAATGGTGTGGCCAAAACTTAACGAGGCCTCTACTGATTGCACGAATGGTTTTGGCTTCAGTGAAGCTCAAAACGAATACAAGACAGTCAGAATTCATCGTGAGGATTTATCTGTTAGTCTGGTGGAAGTATGTCAATTGAAGGAACGATCACACCAACAATGGAGAGAAATAGATATTGGGGTGTTGAAATGAGTTACAGTTCATAAGCCAAGTGTTGAAGCTAATGGATGTTTGTTTTGGCTTAGAAGAAAGTGGGCAGAAAATGCATTTGATAGATTCATTGGTGTGATAGTTTCTTTTGATATGACAAATGAAACTTTTAAAGTGAAACCATGGCCTATTCCTTACTACACGTCTCTGATATTAAACAGAAGAATCACAGTCTATAAAGATAAGGCTGCAGTACTCTGTGTATACGAAAATAGTAAGGAGATTGCGGAGAACTTTATTTCACTTGATCTGTCAGTTTTGGAAGAAGACTGGATCAAAATATATAGCCACACCGGGGGAATTAGTAAAAGCAAGTAAAAGCTTTGCCCCAATATGGCTATATACTGCTGAACTATTCGCCAAATGGAAAGGATGAAAATCATTTAGTTGTTTAGATATTATATCCCCCTACCATATTTCTC
>JBAGKO010000014.1:4784194-4798654 GCA_037177275.1 Acacia concinna
CCAGAGGTCAGCCACTGGTAAGGGGGGATGAACAAGTCAAATTTTTACTACTACTACTACTACTAACCAGAGGTCAACCACTGGCAAGGGGCGATGAACAAGTCAACTTTTTTTTGCTGCTGCTGTTAACCAGAGGTCAGCCACTGGCAAGGGGGGATGAACAAGTCAAATTTTTCTACTACTATTACTACTAACCAGAGGTTAGCCACTGGCAAGGGAGGATGAACAAGTCAAATATTTTCTACTACTACTACTAACTAGAGGTCAACCATTGGCAAGAGAGGTCAGCCACTGGCAAGGGGGGATGAACAAGTCGAATTTTTTCTACTACTACTACTAACCAGAGGTCAGTCACTAGCAAGAAAGGTCAGTCACTAGCAAGGGGGGATGAACAAGTCAAATTTTTCCTACTACTACTACTACTAACTAGAGGTCAGCCACTGGCAAGGGGGATGAACAAGTCAAATTTTTTCTACTACTACTACTATTACTACTACTACTACTACTACTACTACTACTACTATGCTGCTGCTGCTACTACTAATTTTCCACTTGTTTACCACCGTGTTTTTCTTGTTCATATGACACATTTGCTTATTCTTAGTTCATAAGAACTTGTTAATAAAGATGCACACTTGTTCATATGACCCATTTACTTATTCTACTACTACTAATAATAATTTTCCACTTGTTCACCCACCGTGTTTCACTTGTTCATATGGCTCATTTACTTATTCTTAGTTCATAAGAACTTGTTAATAAAGATGCATAAATGTACTTGTCGTAAGATTTTTTCACTTGTTTACCACCGTGTTTCATTTCTTCATAGTTCATGAGAACTTGTTAATAAAGATGTATGAATGCACCCGTCGTAAGAATTTTTCACTTATTCATATGCCCATTTTACATATTTGTGATGTGTCAATCACTTATTCATAATAGAGTAAGTGGGTGGGGATTTAAACTTATTATAAATATATTTGAATGCATATATATATTAAAGAGGAAGCCCGACCCATATGGCAAGGCTTCCTCACTTTATTTGGGGGGAGGGGGCTCTTGGCCAAAAATAATTTTTTTCTACCCACCCGACGCTAGAGGTCCACATTGGAGGTCAGTCGTTGGCGGGGGGCTGACAGCGGAGATCTAGCATGGGGCCTACTAGAGGTGGCAGAAAAAAATAAATATATGTTTGATTTAAAAAAAAAAAAGACAAAGGCAATTTAGTCATTTCACCATTAGAAATTAATTCTAATTTAGTCTTTAGTCCTTAAATAATATTTCAAAATGTTTTGGGGAATCTGAAATAAATTCTCAATATAGTCCTTTATTAAACTTGTCCCTTTAAAATTCTAATAGACAAATTTGAGGTTTTTGAAGTTTGAGCTAATTGAGGTTTCATTTTTTCCTAAAAAAACCTACAAAAGCAACTAAAATGGCAGACAAAAGTACACCTTTAGTTTTAATTTTATACATATTTTGGCACTGTAACTTTATAAATTGTCTTTTTAGGGCCTCTACGGCGGGATGATTGGGCATCCCAATCATCTGACATCCCACATTTGTAATAGCCAAAAGTGAAAAAAAAATGTTGTTTGGGTGGATAAAGACCGCAACCGTTGTTATTGCCAATTATCCATCGATTGAAGAACTAATAAAATGTTGCTTCTCCTATTGATTGGGCGGGTGAGAAGCAATATTTTATTTTTATGATTCTAATTATAAAACTCAGTTAATTTTTTAAATAATATTAAAAAAGTGAATTACATTATTTTAAAGCATTAAAATTTATTGTTTTTTAAACTATTTTATTTGATTTCTGAATTAATATATAATATGATATAACACAACATATAATATAATTAAGTACTTTATTTTGCTTCCTTGACTTCTAAACAACTTATTTTGCTTCCTTAATTTCACAATATATTTATATGTAATATATACTCCCACCTGTTAGTTGACTTTGTTGAAGAATCTTAAAAAAATCATTTAATCATGTTATTAATTATATGTTTTTAGCTTTTTTTTTTCTTTTTTAAAAAGTTATTTTTCATTTTGCTCTTATAATTTTCATGTTTTTTTAGTCATTCCCATCAAAAGTTACTTTTGAAAATTTTAACCAAACAAGTTTTATTTTTACATAATTAACTTATAAGTAACTTCTACAATTTTTATTTTAAACAAATATCAGATTACCCAATCTTATTTTTCCAAAAATTATTTTTTCAATCTTTATCCCAAACACACCCTTAGTCTTGTAATAAGCCGTTAACAAAAAGAAGTACTGCTGTTGCAATTTTAAATGTTGGACAACATTTCAGATGTTAACGTATCAAGTTTAATTTTCGGTTTTTAATGTAAGATATATATCCTTAATTTGATAATATCAAAGAAGTTAGTTAAGTTAATTAATATGACATGTATTTTTAAAGATACTCTAATTATCTTTCTTAACTCTCTCCTAAGCTCTCCTTGGTTATTATTAAGAGGATGTCAGCAAGGGGTAAATTATGAAAGTATTGATAAATATAAAATTTATATCTGATATGTAGAACCAATTTCACCTATTCAAATATACTATATTCGGCCATAAATATTAAACTCAATTGACATTTTTAGAGAATCATAAGAAAGTTAATTAAATTACTTTAAATAATTTAAATTTATTTTTTTCTTCCAACTATTTTGTTTAACTTATAAATTGATAGATAATATAATGACATATTACATAGAATATAATTAAATAACATATTTACTTTTATTAATCTTTCAAAAAATCAGTTGGATTTAATATTTAGAATTGGACGGAGTATTTTATATCAAGAACTAGAGGGGTAACAATTATCTTGTAAAAAAAAAGGGTTAATATAACTTTTGATTTTTTAAGTTTAACACAATTTTAGTTTTGGTCACTTAAATTTGAAACATGTGTTTTTATTTTCTTAAGTTTACTTTGTTTATAATAATTGGTTTCTAAAGTTTGAAAATGATATGATCTTATCTATTTATCTAATGTAATACCGACACGATTAACCGTGATATATTTATTAAAATAATTTACATGATAAATAATATTATTTTAATTAGTCATAAACTCAACATTTAATTTAAAAAAAAAATAAAAAGACTCAAATATAGTCATTTGACATATCAATTGTGTTAATAAAGATATCACATAAGTTAATTTAAATATTTTAATACTACATCATATGAGTTAACATTATCAATAAAATCTTTTTTAAATTTTGAAGATTAATAATTATAAATGGAATAAATTAAAAGATTAAAACTATTTATTTCAAAAGAAACCAAAATCAAAATTACTTTAAAAAGCAGCAAAAGTTATAAATTACTACATCAGTTGAGACCAACCTAAAATTTTAAATTTGCGTTAAATTCCTTAATAATGTAATTTTTTTGGCCAGCAGCAATATGTTTCGGTTTACATGAACAGCAGCATCCCCAAGCAAAGAGGGAAGAAGCAAAGCTGAAAATGAGAGTGTCGTCTTTCCTCTGCAGAAATTCCTTGTTATGGAGTAGGAGGAATGGGCCGTTTGGTACTTTCTCCTTCGCTCGGTTCTGCTCAGACAACGGCGATGAAATTCAGAGTTCGAAGGCCAAGATCTTTGACCGGCAACTTAAGCGGAAACAGGTTTTTCTTTAAAAATTTGGAGTCGTACATGCCTTAGATTTTCATGGAAACAGTATTCTAGAGCTGTTCTTACCATAGCTGCAATTGGTTCTCCTTTGTAGCGAGACAGAGCTGCCTGGTTGATGCGCCCAAAGGATTCTTTGGTTGATACTGTAGCTGAAAATCTACTGGACCGCTTAGAGGTAGTTTCCAGTTTCTTCCCTTAATTCATACACGTTGCCGGTTCGTTTTGTTATCTTCAAGGGTTCTACCGCTTGTAGTCTACATGTAGCTGTTTTTAATTTAGTTTCAATTAATTTGAAAATTATTAAATATTGATGGATAAGTTAGTAGTATATGTATTTTTAAAATATTAATCTTAAAATGATTGGAAATTTATAATTTGACCTGCATGCTTTTAAGCAAATGGATGAAGGCAAAAGTTTAAAATTTTAATTAGTTGCTCTAATATAACTTCTTGTACAATAAAAATATGGAGTGGAAAATCAAGGCCTGCAGAGTGGGATGTTCCTGTTGTTTCTCTTCAAAGCTTTATACATTGGAACATATAGGCTTATTAACTTTTGGATTAACACTTAAGCATTTAGTATGAAGGGTGTTTGGATTATCTCAGACAGTAAAATTTCAGAACTTAGTATTTCATGGCTCTACTTTCATCCTTGTTTTCAATTTAAATCCCAACTTGCTGCAGAGGTCAAAATTGTAAATTTATATTA
This sequence comes from Acacia concinna, assembly GCA_037177275.1. Taxonomy (NCBI): domain Eukaryota; kingdom Viridiplantae; phylum Streptophyta; class Magnoliopsida; order Fabales; family Fabaceae; genus Acacia; species Acacia concinna. Next base: position 4,788,566 of record JBAGKO010000014.1, read on the forward strand.
CATTTGTTTCTTTTCTTGCAGTTGCAAACATCATTTTGTACTGAAATTTGCATTTGCCTCTGTGATACATTCATGATACAATATGTTCACAAAATTGCTTGTATTGGGCTTATGTAGGCTACATTATAATCTTTTCTTTAGGACTGTAAGAAGACTTTTCCCAGAGCATTGTGCTTGGGGGGTTCACTTGAAGCTATCAGGCGCTTGCTTCATGGTCATGGTATGAACAAATTAAACACTTAGGCTAACATTTATGCATGGTGTTATGGGAGAGAGAGAAAAGGTGTTTGTCTTTTAAAAATAATGACCTATTTTACTTCAATACTTCAGAGAAAGAATCCATTTGATGTTGCCATTTAAGAATTGATGTGATGAAAATGATTAACCATGTGAGGGTTAAGGTTCTTTTTCTTTCTTGATGTTGTGGTTGGGTAGGATGTTGCTCTGTGCAAGCAGAGCTATGTTGGATAATAGATGGCTTTTCTTTCAATAGTCATAGGCACGATGTTTCTGATTACCCTTGTGATTTTACACAATGTTCAAGAGACTTAGTCCAACATATTGCTAATAAGAAACGAGACTTGTAATTCAAAGAACCAATATGTTTTTACACTAAGGTGGTCTAAAACAAAGGTTATTCATCTCCTAAGAGGTTGTTATAAAGGTAACGAAATAAAGAAAAAGATTTAGTGCTTGTTTGGAACAGCGATTGGAGACTTCAAAAGAAGCTTTTCAATTGTGATTTATAGTATATGTGGTAAATATGTGAAAAGAGTTTTGCATACTTTGCGTAAATAGGGGCTTTGGTGATGGCTGAACGCCATCCCAAAAACACATGTTTTTTAGATATGGAGAAAAGCTTATGATCATGAATGAAGAAAAGTGCTATGGAAAGCCTTGGAAAGGAAAGGTGAATGTGTTACTTATAGTAGAGCTATAAAGGACATGCATGAGGGGATACTAATCAGTTTGAGAATGCATGGAGGTGAGACACAAATTTTTCTCAATAAGGATTGGTCTCCATTAGGGGTCATCCTTGAGTTCTTAATTGTTTGACCTTGTATTAGGTGTTTTAATTGAACGCATTCAAGAGGAAGTCCCTAAGTGCATGTTATTTGCAGATAATATTATTTACAATTGAGAAGCCAAGTGAAGAGAGGCAGCTTTTTGGGAAGTAAGTAGTGGTGCAGGAATGGAGATTTAAGAACAGGAACATCGGGGCGTTGAACAGAATTCTTTAAATAACCCCATCTTCCACTATAAAAGAAAGTCATATTCAAACTCCCTATGGTGTCTGTGGAATAACAAGATTGAGTTCTAGCTATGTCTCTTGTCTGTCCTGAGTGGAGGCAATTGGTTTATTAGTGAATTGACTTTAAACGTGAGCTAAAGGTACAAGTTTTAGAATTGAAGGGTTTTTCCTAAGTTGGAGTATGACAAAATATATGCACTGCAAATTTAAATAATGACATTTTAGAAGTAGTTTGGAGGTAAAAATTGGAGATTAGACCATACTGTAAGTGTCAAAGTTCAAGTATTTAGGATCGATATTTCAAAATGATGGAGTGTTATGTCAATATTGACTTTTCATATTTGTTTAGCTTGAGGGATACTTCTCGTTCATTCTGTTATTGTGATTAGTATTACTACTTGCCCAAAGATACTGTTTCCCAGTAACTGGAAAGTTCTTTGTTAAGTTCAGTTTCAAGCTGATCATGGAGAGTTTATGGTACTGTAATGGTTTCATTAATGCAGGTTCCATTGAAAAGCTCACTATGATGGATGCATCTAGTGAAATGGTAGAACTTTGCAAAAATGCTGAAGCAGCTTCACCCAATGATAATATTGAAACAACATTTGTAGTTGGTGATGAAGAATTTTTGCCTATCAAAGAGAGGTGCTTGTGCAATTATCTTTAATTGGAAACTGCTAATAGACTTAGTTTGGACTTTAAATTTTGTAGTTACTGCTGTGCAGCTCCATGGATTTGGTCGTTAGTTGCTTGGGGCTACACTGGACAAATGATTTACCAGGAGCAATGATACAGGTATCCTCTCATATGTACAGGCCTTGACTTTATATGTTGACTGATTTGGCTTATATATCATTATGATGTGCATTTTATGTTTGGCAGTGTAAATTGGCTTTGAAACCTGATGGCCTTTTTTTAGCAGCTATACTTGGTGGAGAAACCCTCAAGTGACTACCTTACCCTTCATTCTGGAATTTTTTTTGACACATTGCATGGAGCAACTTATGACATATTTTTGCTTGATTCTACATGTCAACAGGGAGCTCAGAATTGCTTGCACAGTGGCACAAATGGAGCGTGAAGGAGGGATTAGTCCCTGTGTATCACCTTTGGCACAGGTATCTACTATATTGCTAGAGTATTTCATGCAAAAACGATGATTTAACAATAACCATCTCTTTTAATGAAATGATGCAAACCATGTGAATTTTGCATGTAATGATGGCTATGCGTTTCCACTTAATTAGTGAATTGTCTACTTTGTATGGACTATGGGACTAATTATTGGAATTATTTGTTTAAGATTTATGCATATATTTTCTCTTTACAAGTTTCAGTCTTTTCTACATTTGCTGGCATTATCAGAAATTTTCTGAGTAGAAGACTGGGGCTGAATTGACCATTTGATTAGGTACGAGATGCAGGAAATCTTTTGACGAGGGCAGGCTTCACTCTCCCAGGAGTTGATGTTGATGAATATATAGTTAGATATGAAAGTGGTGAGAAATTACTACGACATGAATTTGTAATTGAACTTCCAAAGTTTATGACATAATGGTAGTGTGATTTCCTACAAATTCTACCATATGAGATGCTTGTTAATATATGAATTTTTGTTGGTTGATGGGGAAATGGGAGTTGTTCACTGAATTATGCCCACGGGCAACTCTTGTTTAGTTAGTACATAGTTTCTCTTCCTATTTTTCTATATAATTACTACTTGGAGTTGAAATTTTATAAAATCACTCACACGAAGTTGATTTGCAACATACAAGCTGCCTAGAGATTGCCCTCATTTCATGACAATCAGCTTTACGTGGTTGCATTGCCTTTAGGGTTGGTTGGTAGAGGTATCTGATTACAATGTGATAAATACTGTAATTGGATGTTCCATCCAATGTTGAATATTTCATAATATATACTTCCTTTGGAGGTTACTTTATAGTATATGCATAAATTGTTTTATCTAGTATTGTATATTGTCTAGTCTGCCGTCTAATCGTAAAGTACAGCATTGCCAAAACCACATGTACATAGTAGTATATCTACATGTTTAATAGTTACTTAGATGGCCAACCTTGTGTCATAGATTAATGTTGACCAACTTTGAAATGGCTTATTGGTTATTCGAATTTTAGTTACTTTAGTTTTAAAGGTATATTGTCAAAGGCCAAGAGCATGATTTTTGTCCGTGTCTCTGGTGAAGGGAGTGCCTTGGTGTTTGTGAGAACAACAATAAAATGAAGTAATAAAGAACATCTCATTTGATATTTTGAATTAACCATCTTTGTGCCTCTTGAATGGGTCATATCTTGGTTTCAGTAGTTTGTTGTCTGCTGACTGGTGTGGATATAAATTCCTTTCTGAATGTTGTTACTGAATCTATGTTTTGTGGTTGTTTCTCTGGTGCAGCTCTTGAGCTTATAGAACATCTGCGTGCCATGGGTGAAACTAATGCCCTTCTTCAGCGGAATGCTGTAAACTTCTTTTTCCCTTACACTTTACACACTATGGGCTCACGGCCCTTTGGTGCATGTAATGAATAGCTTATATATTACTCCCTCTAGTTCAAAATATAAGGTTAAAATAACGGATTTGCATTTAATAAGAAATTAGTTAAAAGCAATAAATATTTAAGAAATCTACTTTTCCCCCCAAATATGCCTTGATTTATTAAGAGAATGTGAGAGAGATAATAAATGGAAACAAGGATGAAAGAGAATATATAGGAGAAAAAAATAATGAGAGTGTGATAAAATTGGAAGAACTCATTAAATGATTAGACAAGTCTAAGACTCTAGCTTATATAAAAAACTTGACCCCTTCACATTTTTTAACCTCATAACGGGAGGGAGTACTTTTCAATGCTGCTTATATACCATTAGATCCAATTTTATTGGGTGCACCAATTAGGGCATCTGGAATGCTTCTTTCATCTAGTTTTCTAATTTCTACATCAGATGCTATTGGGTAACACCCTGAAAAAATGTTGCACACAATGAAACAGATCCTCAAGAGGGACACAGCCTTGGCAACTGCAGCTATTTATGATTCAATGTTTGGTGCGGAAGATGGCTCAGTCCCTGCAACCTTCCAGGTAAGCAAAGACAATATTTTGACTGTGTAAAATTCTTGAGCTTCTCATGTTCCTGTGGATTCAGATCGCAAATGTTTTATAATAACTTTTTGGCATTCACATACTTTTAGATCAAGGGGTTGACCATGTGACTTTATGTGGCAATGACTAAGTCAAGCTGCTAACCTTGTAGCCTTCTGTTCTGAATTCAGCAAAAAGTAGAGTCTGTGTTCCCCTTATCAAAACTGGGTGCAAAAATTTTTTTGGGTGATGACGTTTAAGTCGAAAAAGAGTAATTTGATAACAGCTGTGTTCCCAAAAAATATTGTTAAAATATGAGTTGCAAATATGATGATTGCAGTTAGAAATCAGGCATTTAAGTCTTACAGGTCACTTCTATTGATTTATAACTATCATTAAATTGAACTTTTAACTTATTCACCTTTCTTTTCAATATTTTGATTGTGTCAAGATTTATTCATTTTAGTGTGCTATGACTAGGTTAAAATTATTGAATCTCTCTTTTTCCGTAGTTGTGGGAAGGAATTAGAAAATTGTAGCCTTATTTTGTTGAAGTTTTCCATTAGAACATGATTTTGAGGATAAATCTTAACGATCGCACTGTTGTATGCTTTGTTATTAGGTTATATACATGACAGGTTGGCGGGAACATCCTTCTCAGCAGAAGGCTAAAAGAAGAGGATCTGCTACCATATCGTTCCAGGACATTCAGAAACAATTTGGAAGTCAGAGCTAACTTTAGTTTTAGACCTCAAGTTGATATGTAATGAAATTTTGTTATTTATATCAAAATAAAAAAAATTATATCTATTTACTTTTTTGAATTGTGTCTCTTTCAAAATACACCTATGAAGAGGATGCTGTAAAAGCCATTGCCCATTGTAGCTTTTCTAATTTAAAACTAATAAAATTATCTTTCTTGCCTTCTCATAAATTTAATTGAAGCATTGAATATTTAAAGGCAGCTTGTTCAACCCTTTCAAACGCGCTTGTGTGTGTGTGTGTGTGTTTTTTTTTTTTTTTTTAAACCTTTCGTTTAATAATCTATGTTATTATTTAATGTGTCATAATTTAACTATAAGGACCAATTCAAAATTGAAATGGGGAAAATTAATCCGTATATTTCAATTTTGAATTGGTCCTTATAGTTTATTTTGATTGACCTGAGTTTTTGTAGTTTAATCCATTAAGGCATTCATTCTTCAACATGCTTTATAGGCCACATGTATTCATGAATTCCAATATTCGTGACAGTTTAGTATAATTGATGCTTCTTCGGTCATAAAGTATATATACATTTATATGCATACATGTGTGCAAGCGCATATACTTTTTTTAATCCTAATTATAAGACATAGTTAATTTTTTTATAGGATCTTAAGAAAGTTAATTACATTACTTAATCATTTTGTATATTTTGTTATATTATATTATATATTAGTTTATAAGTGAAACAATATAGTTTAAAAAAAACAATAAATTTTAGTGTCATAAAGTAATATAGTTAATTTTCTTAGAATATTTTTTAAAAAAAGTCAACTAAATTGAATTAGGATCGGAGGGAGTATTATTTAGTAAGCTGGGAACTTATAAAGCATGAAGTGCTGATATGTTTGTCCAGGATTCACAATCTGTGATGGGAATTTGGGGTGTGTCTCCAAGCAAAGAGCAGCATACTGATGATATATGAAACTATTTTTGCCTCGAACTTCCTTCAACATGTTGCTTGCGTAGAATTGAACACCAGGCTGATTTGACCATAGCTCCATCTTCCTGCGTCCTTCCCAACAACAGCCTTATTGAAGTGACTTGAACCATTGTTCTTGTCCACCACATAGTTTTTGTCATAGCCACCAGCAAGCCCATGAATCTGGTTTCCAATTTCTTTTGGCTCAAGGAAGTCATATGAGGTTCTGTTTATCGGCTTGATCTCGCCGGAGGGGATGAGTTTATCGTCCACCGGAGTGATTTGAGAGGCTAAAAGTTGGATGGTGTGTGAGAGAATGTCTCCACTATCAAGGCCCCTTAGGTTCTTGTAACTTTGTTGAGCAAGATTGATTAGTATCGTAGCTACCTCAAGTTTCCTATCAACTTGTTAGTTTCATAAAACAGGTATGTCACAGCTACCTCAAGTTTTGTAGGAAACTCTAGAAAATTTTGCAAAGAAAAAAGTTGATCTTACATGTCTATAGACTTAGATGCTTAAGTAGGTACGACTCTTTTTCAGCTATATGCAAATGTCTTTTGTTTTGCACATAGTTGAAGATAGGTTGCACACAGTTGAAGATATGTTATATATAGTTGAAGAAGAGTTATAACCGCTAAAAATATATTGTATATGAATCTTTAAGCAAATTTAAGGTGCTTTTGGACCTTACATTTTCATAATGAGGGATTTTTCTGTAAGTTTCCCATAAAAAAATGCTTATATATTTGAATGTTTTTTGTCATTATACAAGAAAAATTGTACTTTGTTCTTGGTCGGGTCTAGCAGGTGAATGTGATATGACTGTCCATCTTGCATGAAGCAACATTGATGAAATTAATTATTTAATAAGTATCAGATGCGCAAAATGAGTTGATTGAATATATGGTAAGAACAAGAATTAAAAAAAGTCATATTTCAATCGTGGTTAAATAAAATAGCCAAAAAACTTATAGCCTAATAACATGAAAGTTTCTTAAAAAGAGAACGTTGTGGTTATATATATATATATAATAGTGAAATGGTTAAAATATATGTACCATGAAGTGTGTTTTTGCCATCATTATCACGGAATGCAATGTGAAGTCATATTACAAATGTGAATTATTTTTAAAATAATAGTAGTATAAGTTCTGGCAAAAAAAAAAAAAGTAGTATAAGTAACTATTTTTCAAATTAATTTTTTTTGTATAATTATTAGAAAAACAATTAAGTTTATATGGAAAATGACATGAATTATATTAAATAATACATAAAGAGTTTTCTTTTCCTAATTAATGTCATCTGTGTTTTGCCTATTATTTCAACAATACCCCAAATATAAATCACATTTATTTCAATGTTTTCAGCAATAGAGACTAAAAAGAAGGGAGGTGTAGTAAGAACTGAAGAATTGTTCTATAATATTTTTTCCTTTTCCATTTTTTTACTTGTTATATGAATATTTTTCCTAAAATTGGTGTAACAGAAGATACACGAAGACTCGTACTTTTGGTGCATGGAGTTATTGGACGTGAGATTGAATATTTTCTTCAGCAATATGCTATTTCCCACGTTGCTCCTAACAGTCCTACCTATTAAGCTCACCATCATAAGCTTACTTATTTTCTCTTCATCATAATAATTCCCTAATTTTGGCTAAAATTTCTTAAGTAATTGAAGAGTTTTTTCCTATATCCTAATTTATTGTTTACTTTTACAAATAGTTAACTATAACTTTTTTTCATATTGAAATAAAGACTTAATTAATTTAATTAATGAAGACATAGAAAATTTAAATAAAAATATGATTATATCTTTCAATACATACATGCTTAAATAAACATGTTTATAAATGTTTGTGCAAAAATGTATTTAAAAAAAGGGATAATGACATATAAATACCGTTTAAATTTCAAAATCCTAGATCAATAAGAATAATAGGATTAACTAACATTGTATCGCAAACAACTCAATTTTATGAAAGATAACTTAGTTAGGATTTTGAAATTGAAAAGGTATTTTTTTTATTCTCCCTTTAAAAAAATTATGATTTCAAATTAATATAAATTATATGATATCTCAAACTTGCATTATTAATAACATATGATGAATAAAAATATATCTTTCAAATATATTTTCAATCTTTTACAAAAAAATGTTTTCAAGGTGCTGTAGTAAGAAAAAGGGAATAAAGAAGTGTTTGTAGTCATTTAAAAAAAAAACTATATAACTAAGTTTTAACAAGTTTGATAGAAAATTAAAAAAAAAATTATAATATTATAAATAGCTAAGAAATTTTATAATATAATGAAAATTGTGAACATATAAGTATTAGAATTATTTTTTTTAAAAAAATATTTTTAGGCAAATATAAATGTTTATTTATTTGTTGAAAGAGGAGTATTTTGGTCCAAACAAATGTCAATAGTCAAATCTAATAGACAACTAATAGTTAGATGAATGGAAATAGAATCTCAAATATGTACCTAATCCCTAATATGGAATGTAAAAGACCTTGTTCCAATGTCTGGAAAGTCATTAAGATTGTCTGGAATAATGTTCTAGGAGGAACTGAAACTTTTGCAAATAATGATTCCATACGGTGGAAATGGGATAAGTCTGGAAGTTTTACAGTTAAATCAGCCTATGACAACTTGCTTACTCTGAATCATGAAAAGAATCACTCATGGGGGAGGCTGTGGAAAATTAAAATACCATATTGATGTCGTACTTTTGCATGGTTAGCATCGAAGCAGCGGTTGCTCACTAATCAAGTTAGATTTCGTAGAGGTTTCAGCTCCACTGAAATGTGTCCAATATGCCATACTCATAGTGAGAGTCTTTTACATGTTTTTCGTGATTGTGTTAGTTCAAAAGTTCTGTGGGAACGAATCCTGCAACAACCTCACCGATCCCGCTTCTTTTTATTGAATTTTGAAGATTGGTTTTGGTGGAATATATCTCATACAAGCAGTGATGGAAATGACTGGAATTCAATTTTTTGTGTAATTATATGGTGGCTATGGAAGTGACAGAATCTAAGAGTCTTTGAGAATAAAATGGTATCAAATAAGTCTATTTTGATAAATACGCGGAGTATAGTTAATAGCATGCAGGACACCTGATTTCGCTTGTCAGGTGTTAATCTTCCGGGTGCAAGTGCTTTAATCCCATCGTGTTCCTGGGTTCCTCCACAACAGGGATGGTTCAAATGTAACATTGATGGAGCCCACTCCCCCTATTTGGACGTTTCTGCATGTGGTGGCTTAGTTTGGGACTCATTTAGTAATTTTATTAAAGGCTTTATCTGTAGTCTGAATGGTGGTGATAGTCTTAACGCAGATTTATGGGGCTGTCTACATAGACTGAAACTAGCATGGGACCTGGACAATAAACAAGTAATCCTGGAGATTTATTTTATAGAGGCAATTACATTGTGTACCACTGTTGCTAATAAGGATAATGTGGATTACCACATTCTCACAGAAATCCATAGTATGATGCAGTGTGATTGGACGATGGAAGTCAAATACGTGAATCGGATGTATAATTATGCATTGGATTTTTTGGCGAAAGAAGGGCTTCAGTCTCACAGAGGGGTTCATGTTTTCTCAACCTCTCCTCCTGATTTGATTCGGTTTTTGACTCAAGATGCTCATACTAGAGTAGGAACCATCAGAATGTAGGTTTTAGTTTCCTTTGTTATAAAAAAAATTATATAAATGACATTTAGGTCAATTAACCATCCAACTTAACTGAAATAACTGTTAATGTAACATTGCTCTAGATGCCCGTTTGGTTCGATTACATGGGATAGGATTACATGTAATCCTATGTAATCATGCTGATTACGGCGTTTGGTTGTACTTATTGTAATGTAAAGAGGATTACATATGTAATTCCGATTACATTATTTAATGTAATCACGATTACATAGCTAATACTCATTAATAAGGATGTAAGGATCCTGTAATCCAGAGAAAAAGACCATATAACCATTATAACTTTTTAATTTACCATATTGCCCATAAATAAACCCTACCTATATCATCA
>JBAGKO010000014.1:4806725-4811725 GCA_037177275.1 Acacia concinna
GTATCAAGGGGTAGTTTGCTCAAGTTGCCGGCAACATGATTTACATTGCCATCTCGGTCCTTCACTTCCACATCGAACTCTTGAAGTAGAAGCATCCACCTCATAAGCCTTGGCTTTGATTATGGCTTATAGAATAGATATTTGACTGCTGCATGGTCTGTAAATACTACCACCTTAGAATGTATGAGATATGGGTGGAATTTGTCTAGGGCGAATACAATCGCATATAACTTCTTCTCAGTGGTGGTGTAATTCTTTTGAGCTGTATCTAGGGTTTTGGAACCATAGGCAATCACCCTAGAGGCGGAGTCTTCCCTCTGACCCAACATTGCCCCCACAATGAAGTTGGAAGCATCACATGAAATTTTGAAGGGAAGTTCTTAATTTGGCGAAGTTAAAATAGGGGGTGACTAGCCTATCTTTTAATTGTTTGAATGCTAGGTCACAGTCTCTGTTGATTTCAAAATCAAAATCTTTTTGCAACAATTTAGAAAGAGGTAGGGCTATTTTACTAAAGTCTTTTATGAATCGTCTATAAAACCCTATTGTCCTAGAAAGGATCTTAATTCTTTCAGGTTTGTGGGATAGGGCAAGGAAGAAATGACTTCAATTTTTGTTGTATCTACCTCTATCCCCTTCTTAGATATCAAGTGACCAAGCATAATGCCTTGATTTACCTTAAAGTGGCATTTTTCATTATTCAAGACAAGTTTCTTTTCAATGCAATGTGCTAATATTAGGTCAAGGCTGTGTAAACATTCAGAAAAGGAATTGCCATACGCTGTAAAATCGTCCATGAACACATCCATACACCTTTCAATGAAGTCTGAGAAGATAGATAATATGCAGCACTGGAATGTTCCAGGGGCATTGCAAAGCCCAAATGGCATTCTCTTGTAAGCATAAGTCCCGAATGGATAAGTAAAAGTGGTTTTATCCTGGTCTCTAGGGTCTATAAGGATTTGGAAATAACCATAATAACTATCAAGGAAACAGTAATGACTCTTCCCTACCAACCGCTCTAGCATTTGATTATTAAAAGGCAAGGGGAAATGATCTTTCCTAGTGGCGTCGTTTAATCTCCTATAGTCAATGCAAACTCTCTAGGAGTTTTGCACCTAGTAGGAATGAGCTCATTTTGCTCATTCTTTACCACTGTGATACCACTCTTCTTCAGTACAACATGTACCGGTGACACCCATTCACTATCAGAGATAGCGTATATGATCCCCGCCCTAAGGAGCTTATCTATCTCCTTCCTTACTACATCAGAAATTAGAGGATTTTACCTCTGTTGTACTTGCTTGATAGGTTTGGAATCATCGGTCATTAGAATTCTATGGGTTCAAACTGTAGAGTCAATGCACTTAATATCGGACAATTGCCAACCTAGGGCTTCTTTGTTCTTCCTTAGTACACTCATTAGATCAAACTCCTCTATTTCGCTCAATGAACTGTAAATAATAACAGGAAGTCTATTCTCAGACTCAAGATAAGCATACTTAAGGTTGGAAGGTAAAACTTTTAATTCTAAGTGTGAGGGTTGAACAATGGAAGCTACTCAAATACAAAAGTCGTTAGGTGGTTTAAGCACACTTTCTTCTTTTAACTCTGGCATAGGGCATTCAATAGGAAGATTTGATTCCATCATACTAGTTTGATTTACCTCAAAGGTTGATTCATCATTAATGATCAGGTTATTTAAGAATTGAAGTGTTTGAGGTGTAATTTTGGAGTTTGAACGATGGTATGGTCCTATGGAATTAGTTTGGGAGTGATAGGGTTCAAGTTGCGTCGTAGTAGATATAGGTCACGAATATGTACTACAAACAGTACTTCTCCCTTGAGTTTCTTCTACATCAGTGCCTTGAATGACTTCGGCCTTTGATGCATCGAGAGATATGTCCTCTACAAGGCCCAAATTTGATGTGAGGGTGGTTATGAGATCAGATTGAGAAAGATGTAAAGAATCAAATGTCTCACCCCCAAACGAGTCAAACACTGATGGAAGTGAAGCGAAATAGGCATCATAGTCGCTCAGACCCGAGTCAAGCTGATGAGACTCACTTGATTGAGAAGTAGAAGGATCAGTCAGTGTCAGCTCATGCTCATCCCTAGCTTACTCCATAGCAAGTTCAATGACGTTTAAGCCCATTACAGTAGAATTTTTGAGAGGATATCGCATGGCTTCATTCATGTTGAAGGTGACCACATGCTTCATACTAAATCGTTCTAGATGTCTGCAAGAATGGGCGACCCAAAAGTAGGGTGCTTTCATTAGCAAGTTCATTTGACATATCCAAAATGTAGAAATCAGCAGGGAAAACAAGGTCTTTACCTTGAACCAAGATATCCTCTATAATTCCTTTGGGATATCTGATAGACTTGTTTGTTAATTGGAGAACTACACTAGTGTCCTTTAGGTCGTTCATCCCTAGAGCTAAATATACTGACCAAGGCATGACATTAATTGCAGCTCCCAAATCTAACAATGCTCTCTTAATGTGGACTTTCCCTATAGTGCAGGGGATAGTGTAAGATCCGGGGTTTTCGCACTTAACCGGTAGCTCTGATTTAAAGAGGGAAGAAACATTAGCACTAACTTGTATTCGTTCTCGGGGCCTAAATCTCTGTTTGTCATTACATAGCTCCTTCAATAATTTAAAGTATTTAGGATTCCCTTTTAAGAACTGAACAATCGGGACATTAATCTCTAATTTATTAAATAAGGATGATGCCTCGTTAGCAAACTCAGCATCATACTTCCTTTTCCCCATAAAGTATGCCTTTAGGAATGGGAGGTCTTTTGGATTCACTTCTTTGTCCGAAAACTTGGAGGCTGCTTGTTCGCTACTTTCAGTTTTCTCCTCCTTATTCGTTCTATTTTTGGCTAGGCTTCCCTCAACACTCTTAGATGTATCATCCTGTAATTCGTGGTGAGAGGGAGACTCTTTCACAAACTCTTGAGTCCACTAAAAGTTTCTCTCCCCTCCAAAAAAAGCTGCAAATTTGGAGGGTTGAGAAAGGTGGTAAGGGGAGCACAAGATGGGAAAATTTTTCACTCCTCTCATCTCTTATCCTTCCAACCAAATAAGATTTTTAAGTCTCCAACCCTTACCTAATCTAACCTAATTTTCATGCTTAAATGTTTATTTGTAGAAAGTGTTGAACATTAGCTAAAGCTATGAGTTATCTATCAAACAAGATGATAATCCAATGATATGAATTACTGCTTGATATTTTATATCAGATAGGTAATTTTGTTTAATATGCATTGATGAGTCTTTTGTAGTGATAAAACATAATTCTAGATTTTTTTAAAGCAAATTATGCAATGTTGGAGTTCATGTAATTTTGTATGTACTTGTTAGAAGGTTTGGTGGCAAATTAAGTTATATGCTCTTGTTTCAAACTTTTAATTTCAAAATAATCTTTGGAGTTCTTCAAAACTTTTGATTCATTGCATATGATATAAAGAAATTATTTAGGTAGTTCTTCAAATTTGATTGAGCCTTTGAAGCCAACCTAATTAAATTTTCTCTCATTTTGTTCCCTTATTTTGAGTTTAATTGAAAAACCAATTAAAAGTTTCTTTTTGAAAACCCTAGCATCTATCTACCTTAGCCAATGTGAAAAACCATTATTCCCTTACTTTGAGATAGATGATAATTGAATGGGGTGAGGGATTTAGTGATGAGCATAGTGTCAAACGATTGAGAGAAGATGGTAGAAAGTTAAGGATTTCAAATGTATAGAAATCAAGCAAATTATAGAAAAGAAAAAAAGAAGAAAAAATGGTGTGTGTGTTTAAAATGTATAGTCTGCAAAGAAGGTTGGTATGAATAAGAGCTTAAGTTGGTTTAAGTTTGGGGGAGTATGTTCCTTGAGAAAAGTAAGAAAACTCTTGAGTAGTTATTATCTACCTTAAGGTATTTGTTGATTATCCTTTATCTTTTCTTTTGAGGACCTTAACCCTAGGCCCCATTACAAGCTAAGAAAGTCCCTTGGATTTTTAAGTCAATGGAATGGCTTAGAAGTAAAGAAGAAGGAATTAAAGGATGATGAAATTAGTCATTTGAATAGTGGTAAATGATTTGACGTGTTGCTTTTAACTTTGGCAAGTACAAAAGAAATGTATATTAACTCCATTCACACACTCACTTAGAAATCCTTGAAAAGCATGTTTTAAATATATGAAGTGCTTAGCTTTGCATATTCTTTTGTTTTCTTGTTTTGTATAATTTCTATTGCAGCTAATGAGGATAAAGTCATTCATGCATAAATGATAGATAACAAATTTAATTTAGTAAAGCTCTCTGCTTGAGGACAAGCAAATGTTTAAATTTGGGTGTACGTTAACTCTTGAAACTTGATAATATTCTAGCATATTTTTTTTATCTTTTGAACCATTTCTCTTAAATACAAATTGTGCATATAAATGATTTAAAGAAGAAAATGTGCAAATCAAAGTTGTAGAAATTCTTGCATACAATCTTATGATTAATGTCACATTAAAAGAAATGAAGAACTTATAAGCTCTATTTCTTTCATGTAGGAAGATGCGGATGTGGAGAAAATACCAAAGTTGGAAAAAAGCCATTGAAGGAGATGACAAAGAACCAACCAAAGTGGAAAGAGAATAGTTGTGTCACATGCCCTAGCAGTCATATATAGTTACTGAAGCAACTAAGGAAAAATGCTTATAGTGTTACATGCCTCATGATGTGTTTTGGTGGCTGAGGCAAGTAAGGAAGCAAATCTAATGTGTTATGTGCCTCGGCACATAGTTTGGAAGCGAACGTGAAAAAGCACGGTTATGCATTTTACTTGCTAAAGCTAATTTTGAGGGTTTATATAGAAGGGCTGAGCTGAAAATAGGTCATTTCAGAATTGAGGAGGTTGAGCCTTGGAAAAGAGCTCGTAAAGAGTCTAGGAGCTTTGAGACTGATTCCAAGAGAGTTTGGAGTTTCACCCATGGTTTTTCTACTTTTCTTCTCTTC
>JBAGKO010000014.1:4816725-4835120 GCA_037177275.1 Acacia concinna
AACCTTACCCTTTCCACAATATAGGTGAGAGTACTTCGGGAAGCAAGGAGAAGAGATAGAAAGAGGCTGGTTAATTGTGCTTCCCTGTGTTATTTGGATTATTGTA
Source organism: Acacia concinna (assembly GCA_037177275.1). Lineage (NCBI taxonomy): Eukaryota > Viridiplantae > Streptophyta > Magnoliopsida > Fabales > Fabaceae > Acacia > Acacia concinna. Next base: position 4,816,832 of record JBAGKO010000014.1, read on the forward strand.
ATGATATGTATGTACTGGATACTGGTTTTCTAGACAATGTATCATGCTACTGTTACTGTTGATGTAATATGGAGACACCTTTACCTAAGCCATTATGCGTCCAAGTGACGTTAGAATTATGGTATAAGGGAAAAATAGCATAACAAGGTGTTATGGTCACATTGGTACATGATTTTTGGCTAGTTTGAGCTTAAATTTGGGATGGCTGTGATTTGAACAAATGACTGTATCTGGCCACGAGCCTTTGCATGCTAATATAGAGTATTTTTAGCTACAGATGGAGCGATAGATCATGTCATTTGGAGTTTTCTAGCAAAAGTTATGACTTCCCTAAGTTAGGCCAAAAATCTTAGAAAATTGAAAAATGACCAAATGAATAGTGCCAAAATGACCATATGAACAATGCAAATTTGAGGGGCTTCACGTGTATGATGCTATGCTATGATGGTATGAGATTATTTTCCCCTTATAGAGGAAGGAAAGAGCTTTCCAATGAGCTTGGAATCATCGTGTTTCGAATTTTCTAGAATTAGTTATAATTTTCCAAAGTTAGTCGAAATTAAGGAGCGGATGAATAGTATAGCGATAAAGGCAAAATGCCCCTCTTATTTTCCCAACTTAAAGTCATAACTAGTTATTCTAATAGCTCTAATGTGGTAAGGTAAATGCTATAAAAGGAGGTGTGACAGGACCCTAGATGTCGGTCAGGGGTTTGGTGCCGAAGCTCTGACGTGGGATTCACCTCTAGTGGCGGGAAAATATTATAGAATATTTTATTTAAAAAGGGCAGGGGCAATTTATTCATTTTACTTCGGGAATTAATTTTACTTTGCCCCTAGGTCCCTAAGTGATATTTCAAAATCTTTTAGAACTGATTTGAAATTAAATGTTTGCAAATGTCCTTAAACGAAATTCTCCTATTTTTTGCTTTAACTCCTTGTTTATTCATAAAAGAAAGTAGAAAAAATTGCATTGAGGTCCCAAGTAAAAAATATACATTAAAAATGTCCCGTGAAATCAACAAATTGCAGTGAGGCCTCTTGGGACTTTTCTGTCTTTAATTTAAATTGTTTAATTCCTCAAATAGCCCTAATTGTCAACGATAGCCCTTACGCTTGACAACCCTTGCAATTGTCTATAGGCCGCCATTGACGACCTCAAGGGTGACCGTTAACAACCTCAAAGGTTGTCATTGACAACTATCCCCAAGGGTGATCATTCACAATCTTATGGGCAAAAAAGCTATTGTTGACAATTAACTTTATGGGTGATTATTAACAATTTCAAATGCTATTGTTGACATTTAAGGGCATGTGAATAATTGAACGATTTAAATTAATGAGAGAAAAACTCTAAAAGACTTCACTGTAATTTATTGATTTCACATCATCTTTTTAACGTATATTTTCTTAAACGGTGGAACTCAATTTTTCAAAAATACACACCATTCCGGGGCGTAGGACGACGGGAACACAACATCTAAAACGACGCCGTCTGGCGTGTGTTTCCCACACCTTCAAGTTCATTCATAGCGGTTCGTCCCAGGCCGATCTGTGCGCTGCGGAATCGTCAGCTTCTCAAATCCTCTGTTCAGAGTTGAGTCGTTGAGTTGCTGTCTGAGGACTAAGGAAGGACAATGGCGAATGTGTTGAAGAGCGTTAAGGTTCCTCCGAACTCGGTGAATCTGGAGGAGGCAAGGCAACGAGTCTTCAATTTCTTCAAGACTGCCTGCAGATCAATCCCCACTATCATGGAAATCTACAATCTTGACGAAGTCGTTACTCCCTCTAAGCTCCGCTCCACTGTCGCATCCGAGATCCGGAAGAATTCCCACGTTACCAATCCTAAGGTTAATCTCTCTCTCTCTATGCCTTTTCCATCGATTAAGGGTTTTTCGCTACTTTTTTTCCACTAGTCAGGACTTTTTTTTCTGGGTTTTGCGGATGTTCCGTGAATTCATATTTAAACCATTGTTATCCGTGCCAGGAAATATTAATTTTGTAGTTAGGGAGAATTTTATTGGCGATATTAACAAGTTTAGAGCTTAATGACAAAAAATATAGATGGTTAGATTAGTTGGGGGGATGTACCTTATAGAAATCATATAGCCAAAATGTTGCACAGTCTCTTGTCTTTGGGTAAGAAGTCATAGGTTTAGTTTGGTTTGTGGAACTCATTCCCTTAATTAATGATGTAGTGGTGAGGGTTCACTAGAATAGAGAAGCACCGAGTCTAGCAACATCGTTTCATTTTAGATATCTTTGTTGTTGATTATCGTCATATGCTGTCTGATCCTTGTTGAGGTTTACGGAGGAGACTGTCGTGGTTATAGTAACATTGTACAAGTGTAGATTAGTCTCAGTATTTACACTGTCTTCAAATCTTTTAAGTTTTCTTTCAAACATAGAGAGGCCATCTTAAAGAAAGGGAAAAATATTTAATCCTGTTTTCTAAAGGTTTGAAATGTTAAAAGACCACTACCTATTGGTTTTGTTGAGTTAATTTTGCTAAAGTGAGGTGATATTAAGCTTTTTGTGCAATGGCATATAATCTGGATCTTAGTTCATTTTTTGTGAGATTCTTTTTGCTAAACTAAATGCCAGTCTTATTTGGGAGAGAAAAGGATTTGTTTTCTAAACCTACAATTGGGCTAAAAATTGGAATTTGAAAAGTTCTGGAAATGCCATCTGACCTGCATGTAAGGCTAAATGAGTAGATGTAATTATGTAAATGCTATAAACTCACAATTGCTTTTCGGAAGCCATGAATTACTTCCATATCAATGTTGAAAGTTTGTAAATCACTAGATAACGAGATGCATTTAATGCTTCTTAAAAACAGTTTTTTTTTTCCCCAAGTATGAAGTGATCCTTTTTTTGAAGACACTCGGAAAAACTCTCTCTCCTTATAGAGAATTCACAACGTTAAAAGCCCATTTCAACTCAAAGCTTAAGCTGGAAAGTGAAGGTCCATTGTTTTATCATAGTCTCTAGGATGCTTCTTCGTACAAAAGCCCAATTAACTTGAAGTTCAGATAAGGCAATACCTCATCATGCTTGTGATGAAACTTAATTTTAATGAAGAGGAATGGAGTGAGGAAAGGATCAGACTTTTGGCTATTTAGTCATTGTAACTTTGATACTATGTCAAAAAACCTTTTATATAAAGGTTAAGCTGTTAGGTGAAAGCACATAAGTAATTTATAACAATGCTCGAGAACCTAGAAACATTCTTATGGAAGAAAGGCTGTACCTATTTTCAGAGATTTATCAAGGACAGAAATCTCATTTCTTTCTGACACAACTACTAGTTTTTTCTGCCTGAGCCTAGCAAATGGGAGGCTATACCCATATTTACATAACATGCATGAAGAAAAGCTATACATATTTTATAACTCAATGCTCCTTTTTTTTCAAGTATGAAGTGATCCTTTTTTTTCTTCCCAAGAACCCAGCAAACCTTGCATCCTGTTTTTCTTACTTGAACTTTTCAATACTCTGTCAAAGGAACAAAACGCTCACAGAAGAGCTTCTCACAGTGACTCCCATGGAGTAGATAGCCCAGTAAAATTTAATATAACATATAAACTATAAGAAAACATGTTTCTGTTTCTTGAATTGTCCTCTTATACCTTAATGCTTCAATCTAGTAGTGCATTTTTTTCCTGATATTTAGGGGTGCTAAAGGCATTTCTATCCCTTCTTTTCCTTTTTTCTGACATTCTTACGGCTTCCCATTTTTAAAATTTAATTGTCATTTTTGAGTGTCTGCTATGTTTCCTTGCTCACTTGTCATTGTTTAGCTCCTTAAGCAGGCTCCAGTATACATTATCTGTCTAGGGGCTTCTCATCCTTTAAATTTTCAAATAAATTTAGGTTTCTCTAAACATGAAAAGGAAAAAATTCTTGCTCCTAGAAAGTAAGTTTCATGTTTATAGTAGGTTTAAGACCCTACGATTTGCTCTAATGAATTAATCACCTTTAATCTTTCAACTTTTGGGTGTTTATGGAAATATAATCCTAAGAAAGCTTAAATGAACTGAACTTATTGGAATCTACAATAATATTTATGTAATCCTCGGATATGTGATGTTAAACTTTGATGCATTGTGGTGTATTTTTTGACAAAATTTCCAATTCAAACATGTGTCGTTGGGCTTAATGTCTCTCCAATGATGATTTCTAGTGTAGTGATTTGTTTGTCTTGCCTTGCTATAATTGGCAAGCAACTATTTGAGAACTTGTCTGGCCCCTTCTTTTATTCACTTGGATCCCATCCTATGGCAAAATTGAAATTTGTTATTTGAAAACTTGTCTGATCCCTTGTGTTCACGATTTATTTTTATTTTCACATGGTATGTATAAGAAGCAATGTTTAGTGCTTTTGCATTTATAAATGTATAATATTATTCAAACGTGGTTCTTCAGTAATAGAATTTGTCCATCAGGGCCAGTGATAATTGAAAGACCTTGAATTTAAATTAATATGATGCTTTGGTTAAGGCATGAAAAATTTAGCTATGGAACAGGATTTTCCCCCCATTCCATTATTGCTAATAATTGTTGACATTCAGGTGATTGATATGATGCTCTTCAAGGCCATGGAGGAGTTGAAGGATATTGTGGATCATGCAAAGCAGAGGCATCATATCATTGGTCTGTACGTGGTAGGTAAACAAGGGCTTGTGCAGGACTTGGGCACAAAAGACCAGGGAATCTCTCCGTTTTTAAAAAATTTCTACAAGAGCAATTACTTTTGAAGTTTGGTCTGGCGCCTTCCATTTGCTCGAATAAAGAATTATCTGAAACTGTTTTGTGCGGCTGTTGGACAAAAATATTTGGATGATGTGACTTTGTTTCAGATTCAACTGTTGTTTTATTGACTTTTTTTATTAATGCTAGTTCACATGTATCTACCATTACTCCAGAAGGTAGAAGTTGTTTTTTAATGGAGTGTATTAGCTTAATGTGTAAAATAATAAAAGGATAGTGATTTCTGGCATTCCAGTAATTATAGTATGCAACAAGAGCCAAGGGGCTACCAGCTCTTAGTAGGATGCGTGGTGGTGTCTCATTTGCATTTTTTTCGAGGGAGTCTTGTAATTTGTAAGTCACACCCTATTTCTAGTCTTTAATATAAAAGCTAGTTACCTAGTTGGGTGGATTTATAAATAGTTATATCAGTTATTTATTACAAATATAGGTTGATATTCTTAAAGTACCATATTTAATCATGACTATTTTGGATAGAAACATTTTATATTTAATGTGTGCAATCAGGTTACTTTGAGGGAAAATTGAAAATTTGGTAGACAAAGATTGAAGTTTTATATTTAGGATTAAAATTGATTGTCAAGCAACTCTTATATCAAGGATTGGAGGTGAAAAAGTTATAAACAAGTTATAAACGACACAGTTCATTTCAAATTCCTTGCATAGCACAGGGCCTGCGGTTAGGGAACAAAGTGCCTCCGTAACAATGGTAAGAATTAAGAAAGAAATCTTGTGGTTTAATTGAAGATGCTTTATAATGTATGTTTCAATGACCTGAATGACTGATTATTTTTTCCCAATAAGAAGGCATATGTTTATTTATTGTATAATATGGTGAATAAAACGTTGTAATAATGTACAAACATTATCAAAAAGATAAGTGTCACGATACCAGTTTAGTAATTGTAAATATTCTAACATGAGATTTCTTAGGCAGTAAGCATAAAACACCATGTAAAGTAGGGTGGGGAATAACTTGTTGACATATCAAAAACTTCAGAGCCGTGTGCAACGCCATGAGTTGGATGTGAAGGACACCAAGCTTTGCTTTAGGCAACAGAGTCCAACTATGAAAGTGATAAGTCTGATAACATAATATAATAGTAATGGAATGATGACGTCTGGTTGGATGGTGAACCTTAAAGGATACAACCCATGGACAAGTGGAATTATAAGAAGTTTTGGAGACTCTCGTGTCAATACCCATGGGGATTGAGAAATATGTGCTAGTTGCTGATCACTTGGTACTAGAGATGCAGCGTTATATACTATTGAGGTAAAAGAGAAACTATTTTCACATATCTCTCATAAAGTGGACTGTATACAATAACAACATGCCTTATCCTATAAGGCGGAGTCACTCATGTAGGTCACTCAAATGCCGTTAAGTTTTATTGGCAACTAAATCATTAGATGGGGTTGTTTGCTATAAAGTCTTAGTCAATTACTTCATTGAGCTTTCTTTTTTGTGTTTCTCTTTATCTTCATTCAGGGCTTCATATGGTCAAATATACCTTATTTATTAGCACTTTCAACAACTTTCTTTGTATGAATTGAAACCACCTTACTATTTTCAATCATTTTCTTTTAGATAGATGTCACACTTAGTTTACCTCTTATAGCATCATTTTGAATACTCCATCCGATCCTAAAGAAAAGGCTCCCTTTATCAACTATAAATAAGGTTTTATATTTAAGACTAAAAGAGTATTATCTTCTTATAACTCTAAATTCATTACAACATCTTCATCCTTTCTACTCAATTTTATAAGAAGCAAACATCTTTAGAAGAGAATCTAAATCATTGATGTGGTTAAATCGTGACGAAAAGAACGGACATTTAATATCATAACAAATTGGACAAGGTAGATGATATTTGAAAAGCTAATATCATAACAAATTAGACAAGTTAGATGATATTTTAGAAGCTCCATGATGTATTAGTTCCTGAGCGAAATCAATTGTACGGACATAATTTAGAGGTTCTAAGAGGCACTCGAAAAGAAAAAAAATGCTTATGCAACCCAATTTTATGCTCGTGTTCTTTTAGAGCTGTAACATGGGGTTGTTTCTTTCAGCCTTTGGTCAGAGAAATATGTAACGCATATTCTTGTGCATTCGCATATTAATTATAAAATTGGTCCCCCACAAACATATTAATACATTTTAGTCAAACTCCTGGCCTCATCTCATTAGAAGTGAAGACGATTAAAATGCCATTATTTAATTTTGCTCTTCCATTTCTTTTGGTTAAATTGTCAAACATTTTAATTTTAAAATGGAACTTACATCAATATATAAAATAAATATAGAACATCCAATTTATCATGCTTGCCAATTAAAATCCCAAACAAAATGCTCCAGTATTTTTATACAGGATAAGAAAGAAGCCTCCATCTACAAACATACTGCTTGTTATAAATATTAGTATCGTTTCTAGACAATGTAATTTTGTGAAACAAACATCAGTTAAACACAGACAGCACAAGAAAAACCTGTAGGTGTTAAAACTATGATCACAAAAACCATTAGTAATTAATGCACTCAGAAAGTAACAGAAGTCTAGTAACATGAAGAAGCCTATAATGATGTGCAGTATTTTGGTTGGGGCTGCCTCATCCATGACAAGCAACTTGGATACAGTCTGTTTGCCACCCCATCAATCTCTCGGCCGAGCAAGCCAGAGGGAACTGAGAGCACGCAGCCGAGAGAAATAATCATGTATAGCGAGCAAGGCACGAGCCGATTGACGAGTTGTCAATATTCGGTGCATTTGCTGTAGTGTTTGTTGCCTCAGATTATCAGCCTAACACACATACCATAGATAGAAGTCAAGAGTAAAGAAATACTTCTATGAAGCATTTTCTAGGGTCAGTTATCTGTCATAACATGTAATGAAATTTTTTATGCAAAGTGAATTAACTCTCTGAAAGATGGCATCTACTTCAATATGGTCTCTGAAGTCCCAATCTTCTTTTTATCACTTGAATTTATCAACTCCAACAGTCCCTTCAAATAACCCTTTCTTTTACCTTTTGTAGGTTAAATTCAATGTTTTATTATACTATCTATATGATAGGTAAGAAAGAAGGCAAGAGAACAAAACGAGATGATATGATGATCAGAAACTGTCATTAATTGTCATAGCTATATAATTCCTCTGTTACAGGCTAATATTGGTAGGTTAGTTCAGCCTATTTAACAGTTCATCCATTTGTTATGTTCATAGTCACTTAAAGGGTAAGAATCTGGATCTACAGAGAAAATGAAGAAAGTGAGCTACTACGTTCTCTCACTCAAGTGTTTCTGTCTCTAAATCACACAAGAGCTTGACATTGAATAACACCAATTAATAGTTGCAAAATGTCTAAATTTAGTCTTCAACGTGCCAATAAAAAGTTGGTAACAAACGCCTAAAAATTGCACCAAAGTTATTCTCATTGATTTAATCCAATTCAATAAATACTTTTAGCAAGCTATGGTTTGACTAAAACTCAGAAACCACTTAAGAAAAAAGACACTGAACTGTGCAAATACAGTCAAGGGTAAGGAAAATTTACCTGTCGAATAAAGCCCTCAAGGGTTCCTAGCTTACCCATGGCCATAGCCATTTGGCCCATGTAATTAGCCACATTCCCTGATGAACCAGATGAACCAAGGGATCCAGTGGACAGTGTTTCAGCTAGAGACTGCTGCAATGCTTCCATACCCTGTGATAAGGCATCTTCTGCCTGTTGAGAAGATTGCTGCAAGTTGGTAATACCGACCAACTGCTGCTCGGTAAGAGGTTCCAGTTGATTTACCAAAAGCTGAAAACAAAATTATCGCCCTCTAGTCAAAGCTAAGGGAATTACAAAATAATCAAGATCTTGAGAGAAAAAATTGTCTTAGGCTCTTAGCAACAACTGTGACAACAACGTAACCCCCTATAAGACAAGCATGCATAGAGCATCAACAAAAAGCAACAAACACAGTCCATCCCATAAAAATGTAGGGGCAATGAGCCCCTTAGGCACAAGAACTCAGTGCCAAACACAGACACCAAAGAACTACACATTGCCAAAAGATTGTGTCCAAATTCTTGTGAAAATCATTGTATCCAATAATAAAAACTATTCCATTAAGGCACAGCCAATGGTCACCAAGAATTACAGACAAGGAAAATAGCTGTCAAACAATAAAAAAAATAGCTGGGCTATTATTTCTGAACTGGATCTAAACTTATTATTGCTATTAAGAGACATGTCAATGAGTTAATCTACATGTCTTAGTCTTAATGGATGCTTCTGTCCAAATAAAAGACTTGACCTTAACATGATTTTAGATTTGAAATGGCTAATCGGTGCTCTACAAGTTTATTGAGAGAAAATACACGAATCGAATAAAAGCAAAGAGGAGGGTATAATTTACAATAAAATTTCAATTCAAAAATTATAGTGGGCAAATATTAACCTTTGTAGGTTGCAACTTGCTTCAACCCTGTGATGATCTGAAAGACCTAAAAGAGAGCTCTATGGTTTTTACTATGTTAAACTACTGATCAAGAAAACCTTTGTATCTTTCTGCGAACCATATGATGTACAGTCAGAATAGCTCACCTTGAGGAGTTCGGATGACCGAAAACCACCAAGCCATAGAAAACATCTCTCAGCAGGTGTTTTCCACATGCCAGACAACAAATGGAAAACATCATTCTTAGCAGCAGAGCTCTTCAGCTTAAAAATCTCATCATAATGTGCCAATATACCATCAATAATCATTCTAAGTTCTGTATCACTTGCATGGGAGTTTACAGCTGCTCTTAGCTCATTAATTTGTCGATTCTGCTCCTCTAGCCACCTAGAATACTCTACATCAAATGCCATTGCCCCTATAAAACAACGAATTTAAAATAATAGGTTACTTCAACCAAAGAAAACATGCTACCACTTTTTTGTAATTATAAATATTTTCACACTCAAACTTATGATAAAAAAATGTTGAATAAAGCAGGATACCATTTCCACCCATTGAGTGTGCCTGGTCGCTTGAGCTTGATATGAAGATTCCCTGCAAGATAATGAATAGGGATTTGGTTTAACATATACATATATGGGAAAGAAACAAGGCTAAAACAAAACTGAATGAGAGAGAGGGGGAGAATAAGAATGAGAAGGGAAGTCTATTGAGAATTGAGGTAATTCAACAGCAAGGAATAATTAAACAACACCTGCTGTCTAGCTCGCTGAAGCTCTTGCTCAAGTTGGGTCAACTTCAACCGACTACTTTCTAACTGCTGGACGTAGGCCTATATGGGAAAATCATGTGAGTATGAATATAAGCATCTGACATCAATGATTGAATTCAAATTTCCCAGTGGAGTATAGGAAACTAGTTCTTGAGACTACCAGAAGTCAAGAAATATAAATATAACAGAGCTAGCTTACCACTCAAGTTTATTGAAGAACTCCATTTTGGACAGACAATTAGATAGAAGAAAATTGTTGGGGCCGAGTTTACTTATATTAGCAGTCAAAAATTGAAGCCATTAAAAGTATGCAAATAAATCATTCCAGAGAAGAACTACAATGTCCCAACTGTGATGCAGTAGTCTTCCCAGATTGAAAATCCTTAACACAGGATAGTCCCACTGAGGAGGGAGCAAATATATGCGTAGATATGGCTGTCACATACATGAGTTCCTAAAAAACTACGCCACTCTAAACAATTGGAAAATCCATAAAGGTGATGTCTGAAGGGGGGAAAACAGTTCAATCTGTCATCGTTTTGATGATCCCAAGCAGCCATCCATTTAATAGATCAGCTCTTTAACTTTACCACATGCAACCTCTTAAGGAAACTATTTTCGTAGAATTAAATCGTCAATACAAGAGAATTCAGTTATATTCTAGGAAAGAAAGAGAGAATTTGAGAAGCCATAATCAGTGATTGGGTTAGACGTATTTACAGACAAGCCCAAAGCATTTAAACAGGATAAATGCAAATACAAAAATCCCTAATAACATTCGAAGTTTGTCCCACTTCATCCTTGTCTCCAAACCAAAACAAGGGTAGTAGTAAGTATTTGAATTCTGAAATAAACCAATGTTCCTCGGTAATAATTAAAATGAATTTTCCCCTCATAGCATTAGAGTCATCAAATTACATATACCTAGAGATAACCTAAATCTCTTGCTAAACCATTGTCAGTGGACAGTGGTCAGTAACTCGGCATTGTACTGGTTAAGATATTAACAAGATGATTTCTTCAATAAATACATGGTTTGGTGAAAAATTAGATGCATCCCTACTAAATAGGGAAAAAAGAAAGCGAATACTAAATATATTTTTCATACCTTTTTTCTCAACCTGCTTTTTCTTGCAGCCTCTCGATTCTGAGCAAGCCTGCGGAGAGTCTGCAAAAATTTAACCCAAAAAAATTAACATGCAGTATTTGCCATTAAAACCTTAGGTATTGTCCATGTGGCACAGAAGAAAAACAACCTTCTGATCTGACTTATCCTTTGATCTGTCACTTGAATCAGAAGCAACAGCAGCATTGGACAGACTTCTATCAAACTGCACAGATGGCATTCATGCAATGTCCGATTGTCATGTATTTTCAACCAGCATAACTTCTGCTATCTAATGAACAGAAACAAAAAAAGGGCTTCTACTCACGCATTAAATTTGTACAATAGATTTAGATCAATAACGGAGCCTCATTCTTGATTATTAGCACAAGCAATGCATGTTCATAAACTATTAGCGTGCAAATAGGGGATATTGAAGTGAGAGAGGATTGTCAATAAAATAGAAAGGGGAGACAGAATATCCAGAAAGGTACCAAAACACCACCTGCCCATTCTTTTCATCAGTATCAGCATCTGTAGAAATATCAGTCCTGGGACTGACATCAGCCATGGCAGACTCCTGGTTTTCTGTATTACCACCAGATGTGGTTACCAAATTTGACGGTTGAACCTTTTGTAACAGCAGCACTTGGGAGTCGGATTCCTCAGTGAATTTGTTTATATCAAGTGGAGTTGGAAACTGCATAGAGATAAAGAAAAGCATAAAGTAAGCAAGGAATAATATACGCAAAATTAGAAAATGAAGCCTTAGGAAAAAAGAAACATCTTAAGTCAAAAGATGATAGTGTTTTAGATGAATAGAACTAAAGAAACTCACCTTATCAAGATTACCAACAGGAATGGGACCAAGAGTATTTGTTTGGCTACTTACTTTAAGTGAGCTATAAACTTGGTCTGAAACATGCATCAGATAAAACCATTATAGAAGGGTAAAACTGGAATACAAATCTTAAACTTTTTAACAATGATATCAAAAAGAAATTGATCAAACACATAAATTGGTCCTAAGCAGAATAGAATCATAGGCTTGAAATAAAAACAAGATGTCAATGTGTGCTTGTAATGCATAAACTTGTCTTAGTTCGATTACAGGAATACTTACCTCCAGTCAAGTTAGCAGCATCATCTAAACGATATCTAACTGAGTTATCAAACGCTCCAAAGTCAGAAACATGAAAGGATTCAACCGCACTTCCTTCTGTATGGCTGAGCACCATAATTTGTCAGATTGAGGCCAAAAGTTTATTCAGCCTATGTTTCTCTGTTGACATAATGACCATAAAAATACAATTTCTCTTAAACTTAGATAAATACAGAAATGAATACTTGAACCATTACGTTTCCAAATCCAAATTTATGATTTTGCTTCAGCCTATTTTAGTAAAGAAAAAACTTGCACCACACTTTATTTGCACGGACAACATCAAGCTACCATAATACTAATCCATTGAATTAAATTATCTATGACTGAATTTCACTAGCTTATTGAGGCTACTTGGTGGGGCCCCAGCAATCAATTTTCAATTGTAAGGGCATAGTAAAATGATTCACTTAATCAAAATGAAGTTCATTGTTTAAGAATATGCAATTAATGTAAATAAACTTAATCTCCTACTTCCTGTCAAAATGAAAGCCTTAGTGTCAAACTGAGAACAAACCAGAGTTTTCATTTCCCCAAATTATTAAACACCAGGAAGCATAGTACCCAAGATACAAACATCAGATATTTCATATCATAATTTTACAGTTCTTCAAACAAAATTGAAGACCAAATAAATTTGGATTTAACAGAAAGACAGATAGCCAAAGTCTCGTAATTGCACTCTCATTAGTGTAAGTGTAATTTCTCACACCTCATATTTATCTGATTACATGATCTTCAATGAGCTTAATATGAACAGTACGAATAGCTGCAATGTTCCACCATCCTTTTGTTTTTGTTTTTACTTGCTTCCCTACCCCAATTATGTCGTATTTATTTAATACATCAATTTCTCATCATATGATATATTAAGACAAACTTCCTCCACTCTATTTGACCAAGGGGGGATATTTATATTATACTAAGCACACCAACAAAGTGAGAGGCAAGGTTACTAGAGGACAAATTCCACACAATAGGTGAACATTACATACAGGCCTCTCAATCAATCATTACATGATACAGTTAGTCCATTAAAATGAGATACACACCATCAGTTGAACTAAATTAGCATATTCACCCTGCCCATACATAGATACATACTTTGAGCAACAAAGAGAGAAATCATATATGCATATGCCTACCAAAATGTCTATACACAGACATCCAATGTTTTTGGTATCTTCATATTCTCATAGAGTTTGCAGTATTTCTTTTGTTTTTTCTTTCTTTTTGGCCTTGAACTTGCAGATCTAGAGGAATTCACAATTTCACCAACTGAAATTTTACTGTAATCTTCTGGTATGAATAAAATATGCAAGAAAATTGGGTTAGGGCACCAAAAACAAACTTTTCATAGACCATCCAACTCAAACATGCAAAACCAACAATGAACATCACAATGTTCCAGATATCGGTTGAATTTTCTTAAGAAAAAGGCTAAAAAGTTGCTCACTACTAATTCAAAACATACAGTAAGACAACTGTAAGAAGATATACCGTGCATTTGGAACTGGCAATTGAGGATCGAAGCCTGGCATCCCCCTTCTTCCCTCCTCATCTTCTTCATCAACTCTGGTGCACCATCATCATCATCAACATATGTTCAGCTCCCCAGCTGCCCAAGAAACAAACAATAGCTAAACCAAAAGGGATAAAACGCGAAATCGAAATTTTGACTTCAGTAAAGGTTAAAAAATAAAAAAAAGCAAAGAATACAGTAACCAGGTAAAATAGCATCTGACAGAAACAGAGAACAAGACTCCTTTTGAAAAATATATATGAATTCGAAGGAGGAAAGAGAACTATTTCAGCGAATTCGACATTGACACTGATGTCAAACAAGGGAAAGCATAAACTGAATTCAAATCGAAAAGACGGACCAAAAAAACCACAAAATTGGAGCAAAACCCTTAATTGCAAAAGTTCATACAAGCAAAAAATATAACAGCTGCAGTCTCGAAAACGCAAACTTTGTCACTATCCCAAGTGTACCCGCAAAGCTAAACACACGGAAAATGAGAATAACATCCAACCAAAAACAGTCCTTAAAAGTCAAAGGAGAATACTTCGACGTTTAATAGACCAATTTCTACAATTACCACCAACCCCAGATTGATACTCAAATCGAAGCTCTAGAAGATAAAAAAAAATAAAAATTACCTCTGACTTGCAGTAAATTCCCCACGAAAAGCAAGACTACACTGACCCAGACCCACCTTAGAATTCTGATGCGCCTGATGGTAAAGATAATTATATACTTAAAATGTTTTCACAAGTTTAGGCACTTTTTGCTGGATAGTTAAGGAGGAGAGAAGGAAAGATAGAGAGCGACGCGTTGATCATTTATTCTAATCTCAAGACGTCGTCTTCTGCAGAAATCTTCCCCTTTCCGATGACAAATGATTTTTTAATTAAAATTTAATAATGTTTAGTGGTTTGACACGAATTATATTTTTCTGTGCAGAATATATTATTTTTCCCTCCCAAAATCTTTTTTCTACGCTGTTTGTTGTGTGTCAGAGATATACTGACACAGTATTGCAGTAATCATATATATATACACACACGACAAATTTCCGTCACATTTCGCCTTCAATTTCAGTACTCAGCTGCTCTACAGTGAATCACGTTTCAGAGAATATGGAAATGATGACTGAAAAGCTTATGAGAAAATATTCCCAAGAAACATCCAAAAAAAGAAAATATTCCCAAAAAAATTTACTTAAATTGTTAATGAAAAAACAGACGTGTGAGTCTTAAAGTAAAATTTCTGTTTTACTTTTTACAAGATTTTTATTTTAACTGGTGTTTTTTTTAACATAGTTAATTGTCTTTTTAAAAAAAATAACTGTATTTTTCTGCCATTTTCCTTGTTTTTTTTTCTATTCAATTTCAGTGACAACACAATTTTTTTTCTTTTCTTTAATCTTTTGGTGGCATGATCAAATAAAGTTTCTGAATTAACAAAAAAAAATTTAAAATTGTTGAGTGACAGAAATTTATTTATTAAAAATCATTTAAAATTGTAAAATTAGGTTTTTTCCAATTAATAAATCACATAAAAAATTATGTGGGGCCTGCTAAATGATTTTTTTTTTCAAAGTTCCTTTTTTTTTTTAATAATGAACCATTAACAATATTAAGATATCAAATGAGTACATCAAATATTTGCAATCGTTGTTGGATAAGATTGCAAAGAGTCAATCATTGTTGGATAAGATTGCAAAGAGTCAATTAAATTACATCTACAGACAAAAATACTTGTACATCATATGCTGAGAAATAAGATAAAAGAGCTATAATTTCTAGGAACCACCTCTTCTTCAAGCATATGATCATGAGTTGTTATTTTCCTATTCTGTCAAAAAAAGGAGTACGAGTAATCCAATTTAAAGACGCTCTAAGACCCAAGAGAGCAAGATTCACCGCTTTCGAAGCATGTGTCCACTTGAAAGTTTGAATTGATTGCACTTGATAATTGATAACTGCCTTTAAAAACTTAGAACCAGTAGAAATATTTTTTTTCCAATAGAATACTCCAGCCCTCTAACGGAATATTATACAAGATACCTTCATCTGGGGAGGAAACATCATTATTCAAAGAAATCGGTTCATGAGAAGAGAAGGCCGCTGCATTTATAGATGTAGAAAACTTAATTTCCTTGATGATTTGCAGTGGATCCAGATTTTTGCCTTCATGAATCACAAGATTTCTACTCCCCCATATACATACCAGTAATTTGACAATCATAACAATTACTTCTATATGACCATCATCAAATAATTTCATCAGGGTTTTTTTTAGCCATACCTTGAACCTTTAAAAATAAGTAAAACCACCAAATAGCTCTTAACTTCAAACAAGTTATAAAGAGATGTGCCAAGGACTCAGGTTCATCACAACCAGAATGACAATTACTAGCAATAGGGACATGATGTTTGAGAAGAACTTCAATTGACGGTATTACTTCATTAATTATTTTCCAGATGAAGAGAAGATCTTTCATGGGGAGCGATAAGGACCATAAGAATTTCCAAACTTTATCAGGATAAAGTCTTGGAAGAGAGGTTAAATGCTTGAAAGCAATACTAACCTTAAATTCACCAGAAGAAGTAAGAGCCCACCCTAATCTGTATGATCCATTAAAATAGGAAATAGGCATTTGGACAATGGTACGAGCGATATCCTCAGGATACAAGTTGTGAACCATATTATGATTCCATCTAATTGGACACCAACTAGAGGGAAGATGCATTAACAAATCTATAACAGTTCTGATAGGAGAAACTAGAGTAGATGTGGATTGCATGGGCCACTACAAATGGTGGTTTAATGAAATAGAATGTCCAAATCCAATTTTCCAATATAAATTATCAGTAATTATATGAGCATTTTGACAAATTCCTTTCCATATCCAAGAAGAATTGTATGGGTTACAAATCAATCCTGCGTGATTTTCATTAATGTATTTCAGCTTAAGGGTCTCAGCTAATAAAGAACCAGAATTTGCCGTTAGAATTCTCCAAAGTTGCTTTACAAGTAAAGCATGGTTCACATGCCCAATTGATCTAAGACCTAGTCCACCCTCTTGATGAGATCTAAATATTGAAACCCTATTAGCTAGGTGTATTATGTTTTTATCTCCTTTTGATCCCCAGAAGAAATTGCAGCACTTTGAATCAATTTTATCAAATATGTATTGAGGAAGTTTAATGCAAGAAAGAACATTAATGTTTACTCCCGTTAAAACAAATTTAACTAGCATAAGCCTAGAAGCTTGAGAAAGCATTCTAGCTTTCCATGCAGGAGTTCTTATTTCAACCAAATGAAGAACTTGGAGATATACTTGTTGCTTACTGCGCCCTGTATCAACAAAAGTACCCAAGTATTTTCCAAGTCTATCCGAGAAAGGGATACCTAGGAAGTGGGCATAATGATGCTTTTCCTCTCTTAGGAAATTGGGGCTGAAAATTAATGACGACTTAGCTTTATTTATCTTTTGTCCTGACCATAATGAATATAGATTCAGCGATGCCTTAATAGAGTTAAAGCATTGGTCAGTACCTTCAAAGAAAAGAATAGAATCATCAGCATATAACATATGAGAAACAGAAGGAGATTTATTAATGATTTTAATTCCTTTGAGACTTCCCACATGCTCAAAATAATTAAGGGTACACGATAATACATTAGTAGCAATAATGTAAAGATAAGGAGAGAGAGGATCTCCTTGTCGAATTACTCTAAAAGGATGAATCGGTCTAGTTGATTGCCCATTGAAGACAACTTGATAATTAACACTTGTGATACATTGCATAACCAAAGCTATCCACTTATTCGGAAAATTCATTTTTTTCAAAACAACATAGATGAAATTCCAAGAAAGAGAATCAAAAGCCTTAGCGAAGTCAATCTTAACAGCAATTAGTGTTTTCCTTCCTTTTCTTGCCAAATGAATCTTATGCATAATATCTTAAGCTAATAAGATGTTATCAGAAATATTTCGTCCTTTCAAGAAGGCGTACTGAAAAGGTGCAATATACAAATCTAGAATTTTCTTCATTCTCAAGCAAAGGACTTTGGAGATAATTTTGTAGATTACTTGCAAAGGCTAGTTGGCCTTAGATCTTTGAAAGATTGAACATTATCCCCTTTATGAATGAGAATTATGTTTATGGAGTTGAAGGACTTCAGGATATGTTCATTATTCTAGAAGGATAACAACATTTTAAAAAGATCATATTTAATCAGCTCCCAATATTTTTGGTAGAAGTGGACATGAAACCCATCCGGGCTCGGCACACTATTCCTTAGAAGAGAGAAGACTGCCTCTTTCAATTCAAACATAGTAAAAGGCTCTAAGAAACTTTGGAAATATTCTTGTGACAAAGCCGAAACAGATACAAGATTCAAAGCTTTCATCAAATTAGCAATCGATAGATCCTCCCCTCCTCTATATACTTCTTCAAAATGCAACTTAGCAATACTTAATAATTCATTCATGTTGCTGGTCCAAGTA
>JBAGKO010000014.1:4835220-4845412 GCA_037177275.1 Acacia concinna
GTTCATAAATAAAATAACATAATTTAAAGAAAAATGACAAAATTTAATATTTTAAAGTAATGTAATTAACTTTCTTAAAATTTTTTTAGGATTATATTCTTTAAAAAAATTAACAAAATCTTATAAATAAGACCAGATAAAGTATATATCTTAAAAAGGATATGAGCCTACTGAAGTATGTAGGACCTACCCAAAACATCCTAGCAAAGCACCGGACCAATTATGAGATACAGAGTAACAACAAAAGGGAGAAATAAAAAAACCAAAATTAGTAGCGAGAGACTTGTGTAGTTGTACGTACAGTTCATGATAAAGACATCAAATGAGCCAATAAATGTTGATCTAATTAATAAAGAAATGACTCATAATTCATAAAATTGTGAGTTTAAATTTTATTGTTGATGTAAGGACCTCATTGACAAATAATCTATATCTACCTTTAATAGCTATCTTTAAAGTTGGATGCAGACCTAACTCACCTTTGTGGTATCAGAGAGATTGGGAATGAGGGAGTAAGTTTGTATTCGGAATGTATAAAGTATAAACTACTTACATATACCCATATGTCTTGCTTATTTGTAAAATAAGCTCTACTCCGCAAGGGCACGTATTGGACAAAAAAAAAAAACTAACAAAATCTACTTAACTCACCTAATTTTTTTGTTTATGAACAAAAGAAAGTACAAATCAATCAATAATCAATAATATGTGAAATCTATAACGCATCAAAGCCTAAAAACTCCAACACAAGTTCTTCGTTGAACATTGGATCCATCCACCAATTAGCTGGAGCAGCTTCTTCTTGTTCTTCATTAGGCTCATCAGGACCCACCATCATCCTCCATTGTTGTTCATCATCAAGCTCCAAAGAAGAAGAAGGAGAATAAGAAGAAGAACCCTTCATTACAAGTTCATTATCATCGTTCTTGTCACTGAAACTAGCTTCTGCAACCTTAGAATATTTACCTGTGAGCTTCTGCACAAGATACCTAAAGTTAGAAGCACTTGCGTTAACCTTCATAGGGCTTGATATGTACGTCACTTTTATGCCCTTCTCTCTCTTCTGAGGATGCCTTCTGTTCTTCATGTCAGATCAGAACAGTTATAATAAATACTCCACGAGTCTGGAAATATTTAAGTTGGTTTTTGATTTTGATGATGGAAAATCCTAAACATGAGCTAGAATTTATATGGAGTAGGTGATGTTGATAACTTTAAAAGGTAAGTTTCCAGGAAAGTGGAGTTTGAAATGATTGTAAGAATTTTTTTTTTTTTGGGGGGGAAGAAAGAAAAAATTTGTCATAGCGGTGATGGTGATGGATGGTGGAAACGGAAAAAAGATTCCAAATTTCAAGCTTAATATATGAGAGATATGGGTGAGTCCTATGTGGTTGGCTGCTAAGAGGACCAGGAACCTTGGAGATTTTTCTTTGTTTTTTTTAATTGGTCTTGAAGTTTTTTCGTTTTTTATGTTTTTGTTTACGTACTTGCGTCAAAAAGTTGTCTTTGCAAGTTTTTGGTTTAATTTAAGAAATACTAATAAAATATCTATGTAGTATTTATTTTATATATTTATATATACATATATTGTAAATCGTCTATTTTTCTTATTCAACATAATTTAGAATAGTTTGAAAAAATTTTCAAAAGAACTTACAAATTTTTTGTTAAATTTTCATTGATCTTAAGGAAAAAAATTGATGTTTACTTTAATTTAGAAATTTAAATTTTACTTCATTTTATATTTGTATTAATAATTTTTAATAATCATCTTATATTTCAAGAAGTTATATATTCATATTTATATTTTTATAGATATTAATCTATATTTATTATATGCAATGTCAAGTTTTTTATACCTATTTTATCAAATTCTCTAACCACATATGATAATATAACCTATATATTTTAAAAATATTGTCATTTAACTATAAAATCTCACGAAATAGTAAAATACACTGTCCTATGTGATTGGATAACTTAGCATAATAGTTCATGAACATTAGTAAATTGACCTAAGTTTTTCCCTTTATTATATTCCTCTCAGAAAAGTTTAAAAATTATTATATTTTACTCCCTCTATAAGACATTTCCTGTAAATCATGGGCAAAACTGAAAAATAAGCCAAGTTTTCATGTTATTATTGGCTCATCAAGTCTAGCAAGCTAATTAATGAAGTGTAGTAATTAAATAAAAATAATTTTGGATTTAATATTGTCAGGGTGTTTTTCTAAATTTGTTTCTAAAAAATTAAAATTTTCCAGCTATTAATAAGATTGGGGGGATCTTCTATGTTATTACACACACACACACCATTTCTTTGGGAGTAAGCAAAAGGCTTCTAGGAGGCTCTGGCCAAAAAAAGAAAAAAAAAAAAAAGAAAGAAAGAAGAAGAAGGAGCTTCTTGGAGGCTACGCCTGATATGTGATCCCTATTTTTCGAGTTTATTGTGTGGTTTGTGTTCAGTGGTCACCAAACAAACGGTCACATGCCGCATGCGCAGTCAAAGATTGACCAGGAACCTTTTTTTGTACCTTCCAACAATATATTGAGGTAAATTTTCTACTTTTTTTTTTTAAAGGATGATAATAAATTAATACTACCCAACTTTAGGAATATTTTATATAAAGATGTTTGAATTACTTAAATTATAATTTGAGTTACTGAACTTAACAAATTATATATCAAGTTATACATCCTAATTAAGGATTTAAAATTTCGGTTAAATTACATCATAGTTTTATTGAAAAGTATGTTCAATTAATTCCTTAAATGTATGAGTGCATATAATATTTTTATCTTAAAAGTATATATACTTGAAAAAGGTGAATTCTTGTGTACTATAATATTTCACAATTATTTTTATATAAGACTTTTCTTTTTGTAAAATAATAAGCATGGATTATATTCAGGATATATACAATATATTGGATTCAAAATTTAAACGGAAGTCTTAAAATTTTGAATAAAAATATAAATATGGAAATATGATAATAAATCTCCCCATTAATACATAGATGGACTGTGACAATAGATTTCAATTTATTCTAATAAATTCTTTTGTAAAACTAAATATTATATATAAAAAGAATATTAAGTAGGGTTAATATTTGGAAATGAGTATGAGAATAAGAATAAATGAATCCTATAGCACTTTTTAATGAATTAATTGATAGATCAAATAATAGAGTAAAGTTTTCAAGTTTTTTTATTTTTCTTTAAATTAATCAGCTTGACTTGTAAAATGATATTAATTTAAGGATGCACAATATATACTATGATTAGGGAGTTTATTTAGCTTCCTTAACATATCCACACAAGCTTTTGGTAAATCAAGAAGAATGTTTTATAATTTTAAATATAATTTTAATGACATGCTAGCGATAATTTTGATATTTTTTAAATATTTAAAATTTTTATTAAAATTGAGTTTTTAATTTAAATATTCTTAAAGTAGAATAGGTAGACATGTTGAGTTGTATATATCAAATTTCATTGTTTCGTACATATGGTCAAAGCATAAGTAAAGAAAGAGATCTCAAGTTTTTTTTTTCTTTTTGGACAATGATATCTCAAGTTTAATCACCCAAAAAAGTTTGAAATCAATTAAGGAACAATGAGGTCTCAAGTTTAATCATGCAAAATTTTGATATCAAACATGGAGCACGCGGTGATACATTTCAGTGTGAGGAATAACAACAAATTTATACTACTCTTTTGTTATTGAGACATTTTAATTATTAAATCTCTTATGATCTAAGATCTCATAATAATTCTCCCAAACAAAAAAAGAAAGAAAGAAGAATAATACAGTTTATGATTTATAAATAGGGTGATTTATTATATAGAAATTTTATTATACATTTACTCGATGATAGTTATCACGTATTGTCAATATTAGGTTTTCAGATGGTAAGTGCTAATATTGTACGTAACTACTATAAATGTGCCGTTAAAAAAATATCAAAATTTATTTTTGGGATTAGGTGTATATTTTCAGCTGAGTTATTCATACATGTCATACCATAAAGTTTTCTAAAATGTAAATAAATCCAAAATGGTGCAAACATATATATTATGACTAATAAGTCAACCAACATCGACTATTTAGCAAACTTGTTAGTCATTGTATGTGCAAAAGTATGCGTAAAATTTCCAGATCAGATTGTATAAAAATGTCATAACCGATAAGCCGATCAATGTTTACCAATTAGTAAACACTCATTGCACATTTGTTTTGTTCCAATCATTACATTTGTTGCATAGTGTTTTTACTCCCTCACAATAGGTCTTCTGCACGATGTAATAGATGTGATAAAGCATTATTTTATATGATCTTTTGGATTTATTTTGTGTGTTTAATGTAGAAAAATTGGATTAGAAAAGTATCATAGGCATTATTAGATGGAGTAAAAATGTGCATAGGGGTATTTTGGCATAATTGAGGGATAAACGGTCATTATTGTTCAATATTATGTTTGGTCATGGTTTGGTGAAATTTTTAGTGCAGCTTAGAAGAAGAAATGGAGATAGAATAGGGTTCAAAGTGAAAAGGGACTAATTAGTAAAGAGAAAAAGGTTCAGGGGCATTTTGGGAATTTTGACATGTGTAGTGGCATTTTGGTAAATAACTATAAGATCTCTTGGCACCCTAGAAGCATCTTGGTCATTAATTAAGCTGAATCTTGACTTGTTCAATGCCCAACACCAAACCATGACACGTGGATCGCATCTAACGACACATTGCGTGTAAACTTGACTAGGGAAGGAGAGGCTATAGGATTATAACGCGTGGCATGAGTTGGATTTAAAGAAGAATAGAAAGAGGCATTTCATTTAAATGATTTAGCACGTGTTCAAATCCCAGTCGTTTACTTCATTTATTCAGGTTTGGTCCTCGTCGTTCATTGCAATTAAACAAATTAAGATTATATCAGAGAGCGACACTTGCAGCATTCGCGCCCTCCGTTGCCAACACCTCTTTAAACCTAGACCACAGGATGTGTAATGGCTACTTTAGACTGTAACTAATAGGTCTTCTCAACGCGGATAGTGACCCATAAACATCGACACAACCAAGACTACATAATCGCAATTTCCCTTCATTTTAGCTTATTATGGTTGATTCTCACTTCCCAGGTTGTGGAGGGAGGGAGGGAGATTTCGCCCTCTGAGGTCGCCATATGAGAGAAATCAATTCCTTTAATCACATGCATAGAATATGAGTGTGTTTGGCCCACCGTTTTGATATCCGTTTGTCACGATACGCTCTGATTGCAATTAAAAATTTTTTTCCACATGTTTGGGAATTTGGTGAGACATATCGTGGCAATTGGTGAAATCGTACTGTAGCTTCATAAACACCTAAATGATGTTTTGGGTATGATCGGTGGCACTGTTCATGGTTTGTTTTTTCCCTGTTATAAGTATTTCTTCTAATCTTAATTATAAGACTCAATTAACTTTTTAAAGAATCACATAAGAAAGCTAATTACCTTATTTTAACGTATTAAAATTTTATCAATTTTTTAAACTATTTTTTTAACTCATGAACAAATATATAATATGATAAAATACAACATATGATATAATTAACTAACCTATTTTGCTTCATTGACTTATCTAAAAAAAATTAATTGGATCTTATAATTAGAACCAGAGTTACTATAAATATCATAATATATTTACATGTAATAAGACTCCATCCATTCTTAATTATAAGACCCAATTGATTTTTTTTTGGAGATATTAAGGAAGCTAAAAGAGTCAACTAAGTCTTATAATTATGACCGAAGGTAGTATAAATATCATGCTATATTTACATGTAATAAGACTCCCTCCATTCATAATTATAAGACCCAGTTGATTTTTTTAGAGAAATTAAGGAAGCTAAAAGAGTTAATTAAATTTTATAATTAGGATCAGAGGTAGTATAAATATCACAATATATTTAGTATATGTAATTCATGCCTTTTTTAGTCATTTCCCACCAAAAGTTACTTTTATAAAATTTTAACCAAATAAGCTTTACTTTTGCATAAGTAACTTATAAGTAACTTCTACAATATTTATTCCAAACACAAATCAAATTACTCAATCTTACTTTAACCTAATCTTACTTTAACTCAATCTTACTTTTTTAAAAGTACCAATTGCAATATTTAATCCAAACACACCCTATAATAGCCATACTTCTATGACAATCATAATCTTAGGGAGCTCCTCTCCAACCTTACCTACAAATACGTTAAAAAGACGTTAAGGTTTACAACATAATTAAAATAGGTAAAACTATGTTATCAAGCAAATAACCCCTAGGCCTCCAACCATCTACTACAAAAGTCTCAAATAATGCCTTAGAAATTTCATAAACAAGTCCTAAGCCCTAAGCATAAACTAAAGATAACTTATAAATATTATCTAGAAATAAACGTGATGTCACAAGAAATAAATAATCATTCCTAAGTGGCACTTAAGTGAATCAAGAATGGATCCATAACTACTAGTTACAATAGCCTTAAGCCTCTTCAATTGAAAGGAGTGACACTTGGGTTTTGATGTTTGTAACGGTTAGGCGACTATAATCGCTACAAATGCACACAAAAAAATTTAGAACATGTAATTTTAAAAATGAAAAAAATGCATAGTTCTACATTAATATCAGTTTATGAACTAACATTAGTTGAAAATAATCAAATTTCAAATCATCCCGCCTCCAGCAAAAACTATTAGGGACTTGTAGCGGTTTTAGTACAATTACAAACAACTACAAATTTGTAATTCCAATTTCAAATGTCCCAATTTCTTTCAACATTAGTAGCAGTTACACTTAAATCGCTACTAGCAGTAGTTAGGCTAGAATTGCTACAAACTACTTTTAGAAATGCTAAAAATAAGTTGTGGCACTTTATGAACCACTACAACTTCTTTTAGAAGTAGTAGGATATATAGAGTTTTTAAAATTCTATACAATTTTGAAATATACAGTACAAAAGTTTTTTTTTTTTTTTGTGGTAGTGCTTGGAGCTAACAATGCAAGTTGCTGATTAGGGGTTATCATCATTATAATTAATTATATATTAATTTTAAAAAATTGACACATGATCTTAAAAATAATAACAAGACAGATTAAAGAGTGTAATTTAACAATCATACGTAGAAAATAAATGATATACTACTACTATATGGTAAGCAAAAAAAAAAAAGAAAAAAGAAAAAGAAGAGATGTTGAGGTCAAGCCGCCCATTTTATCCGAATTTGGATTATATGTGCATTCTTGCATTTAGGCTGATCACTAACATAAATTGCATACATGGACCAACAAAAAAGTCATATGTTTGGTTGGCAAAAAAAAAAAAACGTCATATCTATCTTTGAATTTCAATTTGATGAAAATGGCCTCATAATTCATTTTTAAGTGTGTGTGTGTGTGATGTATTTATCGTTAATTATGAAGCTTACAACCAAAAGATCTGTGGAAGGCATGCATGCATTCAACTTGCATCACCTTTCTAATGCACTTTAATTTCCAAAACAAGTTAAACTAAAAAAATATTGTAAAATCACTAAAAGACTCTAAAGTCTCACCATGACCTTTGCTTGTAAGGTTGTGTTTATATTAACGTTATAGTGCCAAAAGTGACGTATTCGGTTTCACTTTTTCTTTTTATATTGTCTTGTTCTAACTGGCAGAGGTCAGACTAATATATTGGTATTGATAATTTTATTTATATGGATTTATATGCATATAGAATTTAGCAAGATCTACACATATTACTGGTAATTTGTTTGTTATTTCTTAATCGATTGAAAATCAATGTTTAAATAAATAAATGAAAATAAAAAAGAGTCTCTTTTTTATTTAGACATTATACTTCCATATCTTGATATGAATCTAGATCATTAGCAAGATCTGAATTTATGGCACAAATATGTAATAAAATAAATAGTGGTAGGGATGTAGCATATTTTTTTTTATATAAACAGCTTTTATGTAGGGGTTTGGACTCAAACCAAGTTAAGGAGGTGATATTAAATTTTGGATAGGGCGAGCCGTCAATTACCCTCGACATTTACATATTGGAGTTAAGATGTCTCCCTCTACACCACGACAAGGATTGAACCCTTTGCCTTTTGGTGAGAAGGCGTGGTTCTTACTGCTAGACCCACAAACGATGGATATTATTCGGTTTAACATTTACAAACTGAAGTTGGAGTGAAAAATTAATTAGTGTAATTAACGTGATTTTAACTCGAATAAGTTTTTATAAACAAATTAATTTGGCAAAAACTTAATTAGATGATATATTTAAAAATAGGTTTCAAAATGTTTAAATATGAAGAAGAGTCAAAAGTCAAAATCAATAAAAAGTTACTTAAACTTCAACTTACTTTTTAGTCCCAAGAACTTAATTATTAAACTGTCCCAAACATCACTCTCAAATTTAAAAATACTTCCTCTGTTCTTATTTATAAAACCCTTTTAGAGAATCCTAAGAAAACTAATTACATTACTTGATAATATCATATGTTGTGTTTTATTACATTATATAGTAGTTCATAAGTCAAACAACAAAGAAGATTGACAAACTTTAATATATTAAAGTAATGTAATTATCTTTTTTCAGATTTTCTTAGAATTTTTTAAAAAGATCTTATAAATAAAAATAAAAGGAGTAGTTTTTATTTGTAAAAGCCAATTTGCGTCACATTATTACCGTGATCCCAAACATACTTTAAAATTTAGTGCGCATGTAAAATGCCCTGCACTTTAAAAAATTCCTCCCTTCACGTACGTGGTCGCCGATATGAGAGTCCCCATCCCCGGCGACCACTGGTAAGATAAATATTGGCCAATAAGCTTTTGATGAGGCTTGATCCTTGAACCTGACCTCTTATTAGTACAAAGAAAAATCATGAACATTGAACTAGTGAATCCACTTAATAATATAATGCAAATTTTTATTTTATACATAATATACTTAGTTCGATGTTTTCAAAAGACACGTTGTAAATGAGCTATGTTGGAGTTGTTGATTCTTCTTGGGTAGTTGCAGTTATAGTAAAATTTTCAACTTAAAAAAGGTTTTGTTGAACGCAGTTGTCAAATTTGTGATGATGTAGTTGTGAATTTACTATATATTGAATTTGTTAATTCCTATTGAATAATTATCAGTAACGTTACTCAGTTGACAACTACCGTTATAGAATTAGTTGTCTATGAAATATGAATAATTCATAAATGTTGATAGAAGTCAAAAAAATTGTCAACAAAAGTTTCATCATTTTTTTTCCTTCGAACATAGGTTCATCTTCATTTACAAGTAACTAGTAAATTTTTGAAATATAGTTGCCAATTTATTAATACTAAATTTTATAATTATTGATACATACGTACGTAGTTGTCAACTTATGTATACCCAATAACAAGTGACAACTTCAATATAGCAAATTGATAACTATAAAAAAAAACATGTTAGTTATTTGTAAATGAAGATAGACAAATATTTTTCGTTTTTCCAGAAGATAAGCAAATATATATATATATATATATATATATATATGACATTGAACGAATACCAAACTTTGTAATATAATGCTTATAAATAAATTAACATTTATAAATACTAATTTGATTGATTTTTGTGTGGATATATCTTCTTACCATTTCAACTTGATCTATTCAAATATATATTTATATATAAACAATATAAAAAAAATTAACACAAAATTATGAAGATTTAATCAAATATATTTAATAAATCACCATAAAATGAATACACATGTATTGTCATAGCTCACGTATACATTATATCATCCATAGATATTTCAAATTCAAAACTTTAAACTTAATTAAGAAAGCCTTATTGAATGCGCTAATAAGAGTAATTTAGGTTAAAAGGTCCCATTGTGTGTGTGTGTGTGTAGAATGTACGATTTCAACTAATGTGAACACACGATGATTGAATCAAAGGGGAAAAGTCACAGTTTAAACTTTAAAGAAATAAAAACAATTCAAATGAAGACACATGGGTAGATAAGATATACTTTTGTTTTAGTCAATGGTGGATGCTATTAGATATGTTTAGCTCATTTTCTCAGCTCTATACAATTCACATGCTCAATATTTAGCTTTTAGTCAAAATTATGAACACGTGCTCTGTAAATTTTGATTACATGCATTGATCCAAAT
>JBAGKO010000014.1:4880777-4899887 GCA_037177275.1 Acacia concinna
TGGATGGTATCTACTCCCACGATCATTCTTAAGGAAATGATTCTATCTTTAATCCTCGTTATCTCTACGACATTCTTACTCCATGCATTATCAACAATGATACCAACCCCATTTCGTCCATTTACTTTCCCTGAGTACCAAAGCTTGTACCCATTTATAATACGGGCTTTCCCTCCTAGCCATCTAGTTTCCTGAAGACACAATATGTTAATCTGCCGCTTTCTCATTACATCTACCACCTCCAAAGATTTTCCATTTAAAGTCCCAAAAACATGCATTGGAAAATTAAACTTTTATCAGCCAGAATCTCTTTACTCAATTCGTTAAAACCAGAAACTCATTGTACAAATAAAATCACATGCATTGGAAAGTTGAAAATTGGTACATTCATTTCATCATGAAACTCTTATCAGACTCCTCTTCTTATTCTGTGTCTAAGGTCTAATCAAACAACTTAATTTGGCTAACCTAACAACATAAATTGGCCAAATCTAATAACATAAATTGTTAACAATTGTAAACACCCAACTTGCCACTAATACAGTAATTGCAAACTTCAGCCTCATCCCCTTATTCTTCATCTCAACTACAATCTCTTCTTCTCCTTTCCTAAGTTTCACATTCTCTTTGTACAACTATCAATATGACTAAAAAGCTTGTTTATAACCTTTGATGGCCTCGCTCCCATTTCATCATCAAGCTAATGAAAATAATCACAACCTCCTCCCTGTAAATTGTTATCACAAATTTAATAAAAAAAAATATAACACTAATAATCATAATATGAAACCACAATCTACAATTAGAAATAAAAAATCATACTTGGTTATACTTGTGGCACCCATATAAGCTCCGTCTAAGACGTTCGAAGAGGAGATATCATGCCATAATGACAAACACTCATTGGACCTTCAAGTTCATTCTTTGCCATATGGCCTCTCATAAATGCCATATTCTACCTTCCTCTAATGGTTGTTGATCCTATCAATTCCCCCATTAAATCTTGCTCATGTAGTCAAACCAATTGATTGAACCGTGGAATGTCACCTTTCGGGCCATCAAGAGGTGATTGCACCAAATAATGTAGTGTAAACACAACCAATTGTTCTTCTCAAGGAGCGTTGTATTGGTGAAATCCTAGAATCTAGTTTTCAATAAAAACATGGTGAAATAGGTAAGGAAAATTGGGGGTTTTTCAAATGATTTGTAGGTGCAATGGTAAGTGTAAAAATGCAGGAAAATAAATGTTTTTGGTATTTCAAAATATGGAGGAATATTTTGGATAAAAGGAAAATGTGATGAAATAGTCTCTTGATGATAAAGATTAAGCTCTCATTGCTCTTCAAAAGATATTTGGGAGTTCGAAATCTCTAAGTCCAAAGAAAAACCCCAAACAATCACTTGGGTCTAATGTCTTGGTTGATGGAAAATGTCACTTTAATCAAAGTTAATTTAACATCTCCTAACACATTGTTAAAAACTACTTAGAGTGCAAATGGATGGATGATGCAATATCCTCATATTGTCAATCAACAATCTGAGGATGCTAAGCGTACACAAAAATCATCAATAATTACTGATAAATCAACTGGACATAAGGTTTCGATATATATATATATAATCATCCAAAAATAACAACAATCAATCCAAATGCAATACAGAGTCTAAACTCAAAATTTACAATCATAAATCAAGTCCCACACATATGCAAAAAAACCCTAAATCTAGGAGACTCTGACATAAAATGACATACAAGCTTAGAATGGAAAACTACTCCCCTATGAAGTCCTTTGAGCTCAAGTTTTGTCTTCTATCACCAAGAGGCTAAATGATTGCCTTCTGAGTGAATGCAAAAGCAATAACAGTGAAAATCCATGAGAGCAGCTGAACTAGAATGGAAAGATAAAGAAAAAGATGATAGGGATGATTCAAATGGTTTGAGATAGAAGAAGGTAATGGGAAAATGGGGAAAATGAAGGGTTTTGGCTATGGAGACAAGAAAGAGTTGAGAGAAAATGGTAGGTGGTTCCTAACTGCAAATCTATAGAATAAGGACATGTTCTTCGTGGTAGCTACTCCCCTTTAAGTATGGAATGTAAAAACCCTATTCCAAAATGTGCAGTTTTACTTAAGGAGCTCAAGTCGCGACCTCAAATGTTCAGGTCGTGACTTGGGAAGATAGAAAACAACTCAATCTTGACTTGAGCTCAAGTCGTGACCTCAGATGTTCAAGTCACGACCTGGGAAGATAGAAAGCACTTCAGTCGTGGCTTAGCTTTTAAAAGCAGAGCACTACTTAAGGACATCCAGGTCGCGACCTCAATAGTCCAAGTCACGACCTGGGGAGGCAGAGTACTCCAATTTGTGCTTTGGCCTTTAGAATTTGGTGGCTTCATCAGTGCTCTGTCTTGGGTCTTAAGTTCTTCTCCAATTGCCTGAAAATCATAACCAAGAGCTTTGTAAAGACCAACTAAGCAATTATAAACAAGGAGAGGAAATTGACCCTTTTTACCCATAAAACAACAAAATGCAATGCATGAACCCATGTAATCCAATAGCTATAAGTGCAATGCATAATGAGGGTAAAATTGTTACAATTCATTAGAAAACTCTTAAGAAAACCATGTAAAGATAAGGTTCTATCACTAGTCGAGGGCCTTTGAATTGTTGTTGATGCTTTTGACTTTCTCGAAGGATTGAGGTTCATCCAATTTAATTGTGTATGTTAAGATGAACCTCACAAAACAAATTTAGGGACAAAAGCAGTATCGACGTAACAGATTATCCCTAATGGAAAACATACGTGTCACAAATTTCCAACATGGCCAACAGTAGTTGGCTTTCTGTCGGGTTGGGTTTATTTTGCCTAGTTTTTAATACTTCCAAGGTATTTTTAATACGTGTTACAAATTGTTGTTGATGCTTTTGGCTTTCTTGAAGGTTGAGGTCTATCCAATTTAATTTCATATGTTAATGTGAACCTCATAGAACAAATTTAGGGACAAAAGCAGTATTGACATAGCAGATTATCCCTTGTGGAATGCATATATGTCACAAATTTCCAGCGTGGTGAATGACAATTGGCTTTTTGTCTGGGTTCATTTTGCCCAGTTTTTAATACTTATAGGGTATTTTTACCTCTTGAAAACTTCTGGGTGCCCATAGCCTATAAGCAAAAACTTTCAAGGAATTTAAGCCTTTTAACCCTAAAAGATATTATGGTTGTGATTATTTCCTCAAATCAATGTAGCTTTGTGAAGGGTAGACAAAGCATAGATAATATTATTCTTACATAAGAGATTATTTATTCCATGCAAAGTATGAAGAAGAAAAGAGGTTTTTTTTTATTGTTAAGATATACCTCAAATAGGCATATGATCGTGTTTGCTAGGTGTTAGAAAATTAGAATCAGATCCTATAAATCTCTCCTCCTATTATACTCTTAATTACTAGTTTGTGATTATGTCATTATTGTATCAAATTGCACTCTCACACATGTTTTCTCATAATGGCATTTTCTTATGTACATTCTATCATTAGCCTATATATTGTAACATTTTTTATTGGAATAAACATCAATTACAGATAGCATTTCTCTCTTTATGGTTTCAAAGCACACACAGTAAGAGAGAATGTTCTATTCTTGTGATGAACCATGAGCAGTGTGAGAGAGAACAACTGTGAGAGGAGAGAGAAAGAGAGGGTTAGGTTCAAGGGTTACCACCCATCCAACCATGATCATAACCCTCCGATCGGTACATCCCTGGAGCTCGACAGCGAACAAAGCAACATGTGAGCCTCACACACTACCACAGCACTAGCGCGTCATCTCCATACACCACCACGTATGGCGATTTCCTGTGGCATTTTTTCTAGAATCATGGATTCCTCTAATTTTCATCCCCTTTTCAGCTCTGTTCCTCCAAGACCACCCATTTCATATTCACTTTCATTAACACTTATGTCTGGTAATCCTCTTCATCAATCAATCCCACACCATATGTGACCTCCCTACCAAAAAACCATATTATGGTCATTAACCATATGCTTAATGGTAAAAATTATCTACAATGGTCATTAAGTGTGTTGAGGTATTTACAAGGAAAGAAAAAATAAAAATATATTAATAGTGAGGCTACCTAACCTACTCATGATGATCTACTTTTTGACACTTGGTTTGCTAAAAATAACCTAGTGATGAGTTGGTTATGTAATTTGATGACCTTGGACATTAGTGAAGGATATCTTCTTACCAACACAATAAAGCATATATGGGATGCAACCAAGATAACATACTCTTCCCTTGACAACACTGCTACCTTGATCCATCTAAAACGTCAACTTCGGGACTTAAGACAAGGTAACATGTTGGTGATTGAATATTATAATGATTTGCTTAAATTATAACAAAAACAAGATTTATTTGAAGTACATCCATGGAAAGATGCCACTGATGCACAACTGTACAAGAAAATCCTAGAAGAAGGCAGGTGTATGATTTCCTTTTTGGTATGAATGATTCTTTTGAAGAAATTAGATGAATAGTCATAGGGATAAAACCTCTCTCACAAATGTTAGATGTGATAACTTTTTTCAATTTAAGGAAAGTAGAAAAATGTTGAATGAAAGTAGACCAAGTCACACTGAGAGTTCATCCCTTACTGCAAGAAGACCATCGGTTGAAAAGAAATCAAATAATTGGTGTAACTATTGCAAAAAGAAAGGACATATTAGACAGGAATGCTGGAAGTTGAATGACAAACCAATATAGGGAAAACCATATTCTCATCCTCAGAGTAACATTACTACTACTGATCAAAAGGTTGACAGAGATAACAACCTAACACTAGAGGAAAGACAAACTTTACGCATGATTCTGGACAAGAAGAACAAGTTAGGCTCTGTTGCCAGTGTTAATTTGGTACAATCAGGTAACTCAATAATAGCTCTCAATACTACAATAGATAGTAATAGTACCTGGATTGTTGACTCTAGAGCCACATATCACATGACGGGTAACCGTACTTTATTTAGCTCTTTAAAGATATGTCACAAGAATATGAAAGTCAAAGTAGGTAATGGTATTTTCACTCTAGTAGAGGGTATTAGAATAGTTATACTTTTTAATCACTTGAAAGTACATTATGTTCTCTTTGTACAATCACTTACTTATAACTTAATATCTGTAAGCAAATTGACTAAAGGGAAAATATGCCATGTAATCTTTGACAGTGATTTATGTATTTTTTAGGATTTGACCTCGGGGAGGATGATTGGGAGTTCTAGAGAGTGGGATGGACTTTTCTATATTAAAGATTAAGATTCACAAAATAAAGCACTTGGAATGCACGAAAAGTACTAGTTAGCTTAAATTATTAAAATAGTGATGTATTTCTGTGGCATTGCCGTGCAGACTACCCCCAGTTATGATTATATGAAACATGTATTTCCAAGTTTGTTTAATAAAAACTCCATTCTTTTTCATTGTGAAACATGCCAACTCACTAAACAAACCCGCTCTTCCTATCCCAAACAATCCTACTCACCATCAGCACCATTCACCTTAATCCATAGTTATAATATCCCAAAATTTTGGGGAACTCTTTAAGATATAATAAAATCATTATTTTATGATTTTATGATTATTTTAAGGAAAAATATTTAGAAATTGATTTTGATTTGAAAAAATTTATAAGAAAATCATTTGAAGAATTAAGGAAGGAATTGGACATATAAGATCAATAATCATCTTGGGATTTAAACACATGGAATTATTTTAATTTACAAAGAAGGACCAAGATAGAAATTGGGAAAAAACATTAGAAGGCTCAATGTAATATTTATCCCACCCATTTATTCATATTTCTCACTCTTCTCTTCCTTCATTCCATGTGTGTAAAGCCATAGATGACAAGTGTACATATGCATGTCATTCTCCTATATATTGTTGCCACATATATGAAAGAGATGATCACAGCTGGTCCATGCATGCATTTTAGTCTCAATATCACCCAGCCACTTCATTATATTCCACGGGAAAATAGAGAGAAAGTTGCTTCTTTTCACTTGGCTGAGAGAGAGTGAGAGTGAGGGTCTACATTTGTGCTAAAAGTAGAGAGGGTGAGACCGAGAGAAATTGAAAGCAAGAGAGGAAGCTTCGTGTTCTACATCTTAGTTTGTTGGAATCAAGAGAGTGTGAAATTGAGAGGAAGAGGGAGTTGCTTCCGTCATAGCCGTCGTTGGAAAGTTGAAAAGGAAGATAATCATTGCATGCAAAACAAGAGTTTGATTTCGGTGAGTTTGAAATCTCTTCTCCTTTCAGTCCTTCAGATCCCATTTTAGATTGCATGTAGAGATTAAGAATCCAAAACTGCATGCATGTATGATTAGAGTTTACTGGATTTGCGTGTAGCTTTGAGGTTTGAGAATCCGATTGCATGTGTCTTCTCTTGAGTTTACAATAATCTCTAAAACAAAACAAATGATGGGATGATCTTGCATGTGAGTTTCTTCGGTTTTAATGATGCATGTAGAAATCAGGATGTATATATATGCATGCGCCGAGTCTTGTTTGGAAAAGAAACCAAGGATAATGGAAATATATATATAGGTATGGGTTTAGGTGCACTTTATGGAGTGCATGAGTTTATCTTGGTTCTGAAAATAAATGTTGAATTAGGAAGATAAGAATATATAGGTATGAGTATATGTATAAATAGTTGCAACTTAGAATGGTATGTTTGGTTCAGTGGGGTTGTCTGTTTCGTGTAAGTTTTGACAGGGTAAATGATCCCCATTGACTCTGAAATTTTACAGTAAGATAGGGGACATGTTAAGATTTAAAACAAGTCCTATATCATGCAATTTGAACTGATAGATTAAGAGATATGATTTTATGAAGTTAAGGTTAAATTCTGGAAGGAAAATACTGATTACCGAAAAAGAAGTGATTCGAAACATGGGAAATGACCTTTTATAACCATGAAATTTTATGAGGAATTAGTAGACATATAGAGCTTTAAAATAAACTTGGAACCAAGTCATTTGGAGGTCTGTAGACTGAGTTATGAATTTTCCAAGTTGGCATGACACTGTTAGGATGAATTATGACTTATGGATTTCATGTAATGTTTAAACAAAGCAAACCATTTTCTTTTATTATGAAATATGGTGAGCTATTAGTAGACATCCTAATATTTAAAATGAGTCCAAGAACATACCAAGTAGATGTCTAGAAAGATAGTTATGATTTTTGGAAATTAGGGCTTTGAATCAGGAAAAAGTCTGAGAGTTAGTGTAAATAGATAAGATTAAAGCCCATTTTCTAGATTTATTTGTATAATTTGGTTCTATAAATTATTTTTCCTATAAAGAAGATTTAATAGTGGTTATATAGAACTTGGAATCACATTAATTGGAGATTCCTAGAGGGAGTTGTGAATTTTTCATTTCACATTAGTAATCTAGGAAAAATCTCTATTTCTAGTTGGATAGTGATTGGCATGATTTATATATTGAAATTGGTCATTATAATTGGATGCCAATTGATGATTGACCCTAAAGTAGACTTATAAAGGGTTAATTAGAGACAAGAATCAAGCCATTTTGATCTCCCCATATTAAGTTATGAATTTTCTAATTAAATGAAGATTGGGGTAGATTCTATAAAAGATTAAGAAATGTAAATCAATAGATTATTTAATGAAAAGAAACTTAAGTGATTATACAAGTATTAATCAGATAATGACATGTCATCCATAAATTCTAGATTTATAGGACCTAATAGTTGTCTAAAGCTTAACCATTGTCCGAGCACAGACAAACGTTTGGATATTGCTCAAAGAAAGCAGTCAGGTAGTAACTTTGTCTTTCATTTGTTATAAGGTACACTACATGTCTTGTATTCATCATGAATTATTTGGCATATTCTGATTTTTGCGAGGTGGTCGCCCGGGGCTTATTTCATGAGTGGACGCTCATGCCAATGTATTGCTGTGTGATGCACGAGTGGATGCCTAGGGCCTATTGCACAAGTATCACTCGGGGCCTTGTGATGTGCTTAGTCCTATGGTGATATGCGAACAGTGTGTTATGCATGAAATGTTGTTGTGATAATTCTGATATATGATAACTGTGTGACATGTTGTGTGATGTTGTATCTTTATGATTAACTACCTATTACTATTGAGATTCTTTTGAATCTCACTCTTTTCATAAACCAATTTATAGTACAGGAGGGTGGCTCGAAGGCAAGGAGGTAAATGCGGACAACTAGGGGCTAGAGGTTAGAATAGAAATGCCTAAATCTTTTATCGGTTGTCTGTTTTGAAATATTTTGAATTGTATATGGTGCAAAAGCCTTGTAACCCTGTGGGTAAAGTATGGGCCTACAATGTAATTAACTTGAAATCTCTAGTACTGGTATTGAAATTGAACTAGTAAAGCGATAGAATAGTAAGTGGACGATTATAAGACTATCTGGATAACTTAGATCGATAATGTTCTCAATCGCTAGTATAATAGTTATGGTTCAAGTATACGGGGAGCTAAGCTAAGTATCATTGATACATGTTTGATGAGATTGGAATGATAAAGGGAAGAGCAGATGAGACTTAATGAGTTAGTGAACATTTATGAAATTCCTTGAGAAAATTTTAATCTTTTAAAAAAACGACAAAGGAAAGAAAATCCTTTTAAAATGCTTAGGTTCAATTCTTAAGATGGTTTTTGAATTTATAAGTGTATTTTTTAAGAGTTCCCATGACTGAAGACTGAAAAATGATTTCACTACTCTTTTGTACTCATATGATGCTATTGGAATAAAGGGTGTCACACTTGGTTGGTATCAGAGCTTAGTTTCTAGAAATTGTAGGTATTAGCTAGAGATCTCTGTTTAGGTGGATTAGTTATAATCTCATGTTAGCTACTTTGCTATAAGAGGCAAGCTATTGGTATGAATACCAAGCCACTTTGATACAAATGTGAATGGTTGCAGTGATGAATTTAGTATCTATTGTGTGTTGGTATTTGAAGTCTTAAGAAGTACATATACCACATTGAACAATGGTATTAACCTAGTGTTCCTTTTAATAGTGAAAAGGAAACAATGGTGCAAACTATATGAGGGGGTGGACCTTAAAATGCAGGGCCTGAGAATGACGCAAGGCCTGATCCTATGCAACAAGTCCTTAGGATGTTGGCATAACAGCAAGCCATGATTCAGGAGTTGCGTAAGGAGCTTCGGGAAGTGAGAGAAAAGCAGAATAAAGATAAGGCTCAACCTGAAGGCACTGAAGAGAATGTGGATGCTATAGGGAATTTAGGAGGAGAACATCCTCCAAATGGTGAGCAATCACAACCACATGAATCTAATCCATAAATCCCTATTGCTCCGGGTAGAGAAGAGGATAATCTTTAATATTGGATGCCAAAATTCATTAAGTACCAGCCTCCAGCATTCAAGGTAAGGTTTGATCCTCAAGCGGTTGAGGAATGGTTAATACGCCTTGAAAAGATATTTGATGTGTTGGGGTGTCCTACAGAAGTGAAAGCTAAAATGGCTGTATACAAGCTGGAGGGAGACACAGATTGCTAGTGGAAGAACACAACAATAATATTGCATGCTCGAAACACCTCGTTAACCTGGGAATCATTTCAAAGGGAGTTCAATGAAAAGTATTTCCTAAGATCCGTGAGGATCAAGAAGGAGAAAGAATTCCTGGCTATACAATAAGGTAACGATGAGACCTTTGATGAGTACCTATCTCAGTTCGTTAGACTGTCCCACTACTCTTCCTATTTGAGATTCAAGGATAATGACGAGTGGAGCTCTGACATGTTGATACGGGGACTAAAGCCCAAAATGGAAGAGAAGCTTATTACCAGGCAGTTTACAGTATTCAACAAGGCTGTTGAAGTTTGTCGACTGAAAGAGAGTAATTTGAGGAGAATGAGCAAGAATAGATACGACATCAGTCGAAAAGGACCTAGTCAGGGTGGTATCTCACAGAAACGCACAAGACAAGGTTTCTCGCAAAAGGTGAACAACAAAAAGCCCTTTCAGCCTATTAATCTTGGAAATCAGAAACCTTTGACATCCAAACATGCCCTTATTGTGGGAAGTCTCATCCGGGGTGACTATGTAATATCCCTATAAGTCAAAAGATCTACTATGTCTGCTGTCAACCAGGCCATTTTGCAAAGAATTGTCCCTAGCTAGTGAGTGAGCTTAGGCCAACTAATCAAGGTTGAGTGTTTGCCTTGACATAGGAAGAGGCAAGGAAGTCTCTAGAGATGATCCAAGGTAAAATTCTTCTCAATGGTAATTCATCACAAGCTTTATATGATTCAGGTGCTAGTCATTCTTTTATTGCTTATGACTGTGCCAAATGTCTAGAATTGCATGTTCATAAATTGCCATTTGATTTAGTTGTGTCGACGCCAATGGGTGTCAAAACCATAACTGTTGATGCTTGTCTAAATTGCGATAACTGTTGAGGGACACGAGTCTATAATTGATTTGATTTGTTTGCCGCTCTAAAGACTTGAAGTTATATTGGGTTTTGACTGGCTGAGAGCAACCAATATGATACTAGATTGTGCGAACAAGAAAATAATTTATTCTACATAGTCGAAAGGTGATAGAGTAAATGCTAGCTTAAACTTCCTCTTGTTGGCGGAAGCTGAGAGATGTTTAAGAAGAGGATGCCAAGGATATATCGTTTTCTTTTCTATGGATGTGGAGATAGAAATAACCTTAGAAGACATTCTGGTTGTGAGAGAATTCCATGAGGTATTTCCAAATGACCTCAGTGGTTTACCTCTGCAAAGAAAAGTGGAATTTGGAATTGAGACAATGCCTGGAGCTGGGTCTATATCAAAAGCCCTGTATAGAATGGCTCCAAGCGAGATGGCTCAATTAAAAGAAGCAAATTGAGGAGTTTCTTGAGAAAGTGTTCATTCAACCAAGTGTCTCATCGTGAGGAGCTCCAGTTTTATTCGTTAAGAAAAAGGATGGGAGCTTGAGGCTATGTATTGACTATAGAGAATTGAATAAGGTAATTATTAAAAATAAGTACCTGCTTCCCCAGATCGACGACCTTCTAGATCAACTGGCTGGATCAAGTGTGTTTTCAAAGATCAATCTAAGGTCAAGATATCATCAGCTGTGACTGAAAGCAGAAGACATACCAAAGACTGCTTTCCAGATCAGATATGGGCATTACGAGTTTTTGGTTATGCCCTTTATAGTAACCAATGCACCTGCCTATTTATGGATTACATGAATCGCATCTTCCGTCAATATTTGGATCGGTTTGTGGTTGTCTTCATTGACGACATTTTGATATACTCTAAGAGAGGAGCATGATGAGTACTTGAGGATTGTGCTGGGAATTTTATGAGAAAGACAACTCTACGCCAAGCTAAATAAGTGTGAGTTTTGGCTTTTAGAAGTTAAACTTCTTGGCCATGTTATCTCACAAGAAAGGTTGCAGTGGATCCCAGTAAGGTGGAAGCAGTATTAGACTGGAAGAGGCTAGAGATTGTTACTGAGATACGCAGTTTTCTAGGTCTTGCTGGCTATTACTGGAGATTCATTCATAATTTCTCTCATGTTGCCTCACTATTGATCAAGCTCACCTGAAAGGATCATCTGTTTAAATGGGATTATCAATGTGAGAGGAGCTTCACTGAACTGAAGGAGAGGTTGACAACTGCACCTGTGTTGATTATCCCTGATCCTGAGTTAACCTATGTGGTCTACAACGATGCTAATAAGTAAGGACTAGGATGTGTCCTGATGTAGCAGGGTAAAGTAGTGGCCTATACCTCTCAACAACTGAAGCCTCATGAGGTGAATTATCCCATACATGATCTAGAGTTGGTGGCGAATTTGTTCAAGCTAAAAATCTAGCGACACTACTTATATGGTGCAACTGTGGAGTTATATTGCGACTACAAGAGTCTCAAGTATCTGTATGATCATAAAGAACTTAATATGAGACAGCGTAGGTGGATGGATTTGCTAAAAGATTATAACCTAGAAATCAAGTATCATCTAGGAAAAGCAAATGTCGTTGCTAATGCTCTTAGTCAGAAGACAGTACAAATGGCAGCTATGATGATACAAGAGGGGAAATTGATAGAAGATTTCTTAGATCTAAACTTGTTAAATCATATCTTTTGTGCTAGTTATGGCATTAGCCAAGAGGAAAGTAATATGAAGATTGAAATTGCAAAAGCTCAACTGCAAGATGAACAAGCACAGTCCATTAGGACTAGGATTGAGCGAGGTGAGACTCAAGATTTTGATCTCTCACCAAGTAGACTGGTTCGGTATAAGAAAAGAATCTATATTTCACTAAAATCTGATTTGAGACAGAAAATCTTAGATGAAGCGCATAAAAGTCGGTACACTCTCTACTCAAGGATGGTAAAGATGTACCACAGCTTGAAAGCAATGTACTGGTGGCCTAGATTGAAGAAAGACGTGACAAAGTATGTGGCATGATGTCTTACCTGCTAGAAGGTAAAAATTGAGCACCAGAGGCAGTCAGGATTGCTTCAGAGTCCAGAGATTCTATAGTGGAAGTGGGAAAATGTAACCATGGATCTGGTAGTAGGGTTACCCAAAATCTGGAATCATGATGCAATTTGGGTAATTGTTGACCGTTTTATGAAATCAGCGCATTTTATACCAATTAGTGCCAACTATTCTCCCAATAAATTGGTTGAGATTTATATCAAGGAGGTAGTGAGGCTTCATGGAACGCCAAAAAGTATTATTTCTGATAGAGATCCTTGTTTCACTTCAAGATTTTTGTTCTTAAATCGTTCTTGATTTGAAGTGAAACGAGGTTCCTATTTCTCTCCCTCTTCCTTTCTCCATTCTTATAATCCCATTGTGGTATCCTTCATCTCAATTCATTTGTATTTCATCATCTTCTCTTTTAGATTTTTGTTCCTAAATTATTCTTGATTTGAGACTTCGTTTAATCTATTGGCTACTCTTCCCATTTGTTTGGTAACTAGATTGTGTCTTTTATTACATGGAAACTAAGTATTTGACACTATCTGTGACGTAATTTCTATAATTTTCCAAGATACATTACTTTTATAAATGCCGATTTTCCAATTTCATGTTCAAATCCTGAAAATATATCATCTCTTGCTTCTTAGCTCCGAACAACTTACTGAGACTTCATTTGATGTATTGGTTAGTCTTCTTATTTGTTTGGGGAACTAGATTGTATATTATATTACACAGAATATGAGTGTTTTGTACTAATTGTGACAGAATTTGCTATAAATTTCTAAAAGGGTTAAGTAGAAAATCTGCCCTGGAAGTTTCCTCAGTGTCTCAATGTTGCCCTGGAAGTTTTTTTTTGTCTCAATATTGCCCTGGAAGTTTTAAAACAGAGCAATGTTGCCCCTCTGTTAACTTAAAGTTAAGTTTGACTGTTAAGTTTGACTTTGAATTTTTTTTATTTTTAAGGCTTACGTGGATGATGACTCAACTAAGGTTTTAATCCAGGTGGTAGTGGATAAAAATAAAAAAAAACAATCCACATCTACCGATTGATATTCATTTATTATCTTTAAATAACTCTGATGTGACAGTTCTC
This sequence comes from Acacia concinna, assembly GCA_037177275.1. Taxonomy (NCBI): domain Eukaryota; kingdom Viridiplantae; phylum Streptophyta; class Magnoliopsida; order Fabales; family Fabaceae; genus Acacia; species Acacia concinna. Next base: position 4,894,403 of record JBAGKO010000014.1, read on the forward strand.
TATGTCCAATTTCAAATAAGTTAACAATTTTTTTTTATTTCTTTAAAATGATAAATTAATATTTGTGGGTAGATGTCAATTTTTTTTTCTTTTTTATCAACTAAAACCTGGGTTAAAACCTTAACTAAGTCATAATCCATATAAGCCTTAAAAATGAAAAAACGTTAAACTTAATAGTCAATGCGCATTTTTGCCTCACTTTAAACTTAACGGTCAAAGTGAGGCAAAAAATGCATATTAACTGTTAAGTTTAACTTTTTTATTTTTTTTATTTTTAAAGCTTATGTGGACGATAACTCAGTTAAAGTTTTTGCCCAAGTTATAGTGGATAAAAAGAAAAAAAATCAACATATACCCACATATATTAATTTATTATTTTAAAGAAACAAAAAAATGGTTAATTTACTTGAAGCTGGATATAGAGAACTGTCACATCAGAGTAATTTATAGATAATAAATGAATATCAATCGGTAGATGTGGATTGTTTTTGTTTTTTTATTTTTATCCAATGCCACTTGGATTAAAACCTTAGCTGAGTCATCATCCACATAAGCTTTAAAAATGAAAAAAAAAGTCAAAGGTCAAAGCTAAACTTAATGGTCAAACTTAACTTTAGGTTAACGGAGGGGCAACATTGCTCTGTTTTAAAACTTCCAGGGCAACACTGAGAAAACTTCCAGGGCTGCTTTGCTACTTAACCCTTTCTAAAATACATTAATCCTACAAAGTGTCATTTCTCTAATTTCATGTTCAAATCCTGAAATATATCGCTTCCTAGCTCATAAGAACTTATAATTTCATCAATTTCATAAAATGATTGGTCTAACACTTCATTACTAAAGTTGTAAATCTCGTCTACTCAGACCTTCAGCTTCCAATATAAGCTGATGAAACTGCCAACGATGTTCTTGTTCTTGTTTTTAATTTTTATTTGAAAAATATTCATTTTAACACCCATGATCTCTTATTTTAAATTTGATTATTGATGTATGATTAGTGGATCTTCTTGAAAAATCTGTAATTTTAAGACAACTTTATATTGTTATCTTAAATTTTCACATTGTTATGTTTGATATTGTTATATATATATATATGATTGGCATTTATTTTAATCTATTATCATTATTTTAATTTTTTTTATTTGGCAAGTGATGTAATATTAATTGGATGCATGTTGATTTGACTATTGTTTATTGATTTAGTTTGCTAATCTTTTGGTGACCTTTATTTTAAGTAACATTAATTTGACTATTGCTTATTAATTTTTTTAAGGTCAATATGGGAGCATATTTTCTCATAATCAGTTCTCTCATTTTCTTCTCCAAATCTCATCTTCATCAAAAAAAAAAAAGATAGTGAAAAAAGAATATGCTAAAGTGTCTGTAAGTCTTGATTATTTGCTTACTACTTTTCTTGTTAATTGTATGTCATGCCTACCGCTAACAATTATGATTTGGCTTTTGATTTATAGTTTTTCTTCAACATAGATGAGGACAAGAGGAAATTTGTGGTTAGGAAGTGCGGAAAGATTATGCACTTATTCTAGTGGTTTTTAAAGAAGTTTTTGGCGCATCCCAACTTTGCTAATAAGTCGATGGTTCCAACACTAATAAAGGAAGTTGTCAAACCGGAGGAGTGGGCTGAGTTTGTCATGGTACGATACACTCTAGAGTTCAAGGTAATTAGTATTATCAAAGAATTATCAGAAGTAATTATAAGAAGTTCTTTGTTGTTTCTTTCCACATGCATTAAGCACAGCAAACCATGAGAGGGTCAAGAACAAAGATAACCCATATTGTGGAGGTCATAAGGGCTATGCTAACATTGAGCAGGAGTTGTTAAACAAAAAGGGTCCTCATTGGATGTGACTATCTTCCGTTCGGAGTTGTAGACTAGATGACAAGACAAGGATGACAAAGTTGACAATCCTCACATGCAAGAGGTTGCCACAAGATTGGTAAGTGATGTTGGTTTTTATTTAATAATAATCTAGTTATGGTTTTACTGGACAACAACCTCTTACATTAACTATTAATATTCTTATAAGATAGCTTTAGTCAGAAGCAAGGGAAGGCCAATGTCTAGAGGATGAGAATGTCTTAAAGCTGGCTCTAAGTCACGACCACGATAGTCAGTTTAGGGATGTCGAGAAAAAAAGTATCTTGAGAAGTAGAAGAACTTGACTAAATAATGTGATCAAGATATTATATATCTAAAGTCCATAACCACGTAGCTCAAATGGCAGCTTGAAGAACAATGACTGATAATTAATCAATATGTCCTACAAGATAAAGTATGGAGGAAGTTGCTGTGGCCCGCACCCCAAGTGTCATACATAGCAACACATTCCCATTGCAGATTCTATTTGAGATAGTATGACTAATGTCAAAAGTAATTGCTTTAAGGTGTTCTTGCTTTACACTAACTATATATTCTCTATCTTCTCTCGGTTCAAGGCAAGGCAGAGGTTAAGTGTCTAGCCGATAGCCCTAAGCAGCATACGGTTGCTACCGGCCGCATATACAACTTCTTATGGGAGCACAAAATGATCCACAACTAACCTCTTAATAAGTATGTTAAGGTCATGCTATATATAGAATTCAAACTTGCCTATATCCTTCCAGTACCCATAGTAGATGAACCTATATTGGAAGGAGGAGTAGGGGGCTTTGTGGCATGCCAGAGTACCTGATTTGACACAACCTTAGCTGTCTCGGGGTCAAATACAAAATTTTACCACAAACTAAAATGCAATATAGTGCAATTAACTCAGGGATCATCCTCTTATCAATGAGCCTTTATTTTGAATTCTCTAAGTTAAACTAAGTGTTTAAAACATGGTTAGAATGGAGGTTTGAAATTGGTTTTCTTTCTCTAAATTAAAATACATAAAAATTAAGCTAGTTCTAATATTTTTGGATTTTTCATAAAACAATAAAGAAATGATTTGGATAAAAGGGATTATAAAATGAAATGAGTTTTGGTAACAAAGTGGTGACTTCCCTAGCTTCTAAAAATAATTTGGGAGTTAATTTTGCATCAAGTTAAATTGAAAACCTCAAAAAATCACATTGAGTCCAATCTACTTAATTAATGACTAATCCTACAATCGTATTCATAGTCATCTTTTAGATAAATTGTTTAAAACCACTTGATGTGTGTTTGAAAATTATTTTAATGCACTTGGTTCCTCTTAATGAGAGCACAATCGCGACACTCAATTTGAATTAATCCATCACACACATTAGTAATCACATAGAATGCATAATATCATTAATCTAAAGGAAATAGGTCCAACATAAAATCCAAGTATACTAATACAAAATCCAACACGAGAGTAATTCAATTCAACATAGACAAATTAACACTTATCTAAGTCTCACAATCATGTACTAATCCAAAATTAATTCAGCCAACAAAGTATAATACGTAAATTGAGCAAATGAAAAATTAATAGACTCCCATTTGTAGCACATTGAAGCACTTTCCACTATTCTTCATCACCAAGACCCAATTGAAATTAGCTACTCATATTGCCCATAGTAGTCACAGCCATAATGGGCTCTACAGAACTAGAAAGAAGGCAACAATGGGAAGTAAAGGTGATGCACGCTGGTGATAAGGAATGAAGGTGGCTTCACGGAGAAGAGGATAACAAAGGTGATCATGGTGAAGACAGAAAAATGGAGAAGGAAGAGTGATGGTGATTTTAGTGAAGGGCATGAAGGAGGTGAAGATGAAAAATGGAAATGGAAGGAATGATGGAAGATGAGAATGAAAGAGATGGAGAAAAGGGGCAGTGGTGGTTTCACGGTGGACTGGAAGATGAGAATGAAAGAGATGGGGGCAATCGGTGATGACAGTGACAGATGGTGGTTTCACGGTGATGAGAAAGATAAAGGATGGTGATCGTGGCTGACGATGCTGCTGCCTCTTGTTCTACTCCCTTCCAATTGCTAGCAATGATAGTGGTAGAAGGAGAAAGAGAAGACGGTGGTGGGTGGTTTGGTTTAGCTCATAGCAGTCACCCTCTCCCTAAAAAACCCAAACTCATAGCCCTCCTTTCCTGAACTCTAGCTTGCGGCTTCCAGTTCACTCCTTTTCTCCCCAACCACCACAGCCAAAAACTGTAGCTACTTCCTTTTATCCTCTCCCAAAACAAACCCGCAACTGCAGTAGTCTCTCGTCTGGATACCTAATTTCCTTAGTCAAAATGTTGAGTTTTGACTAAGGAAATTAAAATGCAATTTATTTTCTCTTTATTTTCTTTTTTTTCTTTAAATACCTACAATGCAAGATTATCCAATAGGTAGAATCAAAAGTCCAATAAAATCATTTGCATGAATAGTTAACAAATTATGACAATTTAATCTCAAATTGGACTTAATTCAATATTATTTTCTTTTCTCAATTTTATGCTTAATCATGCAATTATGACTTAAGAAATTCATCAAATTTTCCAAATTAATTATGAAAAAGCATGTTAAAATATGGTTCAATCAATGGTCATGACACCATTTGGCAATGACAACTATAAATTAGAGTTTCTTGGAAAAATTTGCCTTCCTCTTCAGGGATGATGAAAGGTGGTGTGGTCCCCACCCTAAAGCCCCTTCTCTTGTGAGTGCATGATCATAATCATCAAGAAGTGATCCTTGCAGTTGGGGAATAAGAAGCTGCAGTGATATTTGCCGAGGGTAGTTTATTAGCTACAATTGAACTGCCTAGTCCCTAATGTATACACTAATTCTTGAGGACTTCTTAAATAATGGGCTCACTGACCTTGTTCTACTTCTTAAATGATAGGCTTCCTTTTACTTGTGATGGCAGTTATCTTTGTTACTCAACTTTTCAAAACATTGAAGGAGACACCTTTTCGAAACTTTGGAAAACCTGAAATTGTTACTAGTTGACTAGCTGACCTTTTTAGACAAACTTTTTAGGGAACTTGACTTTTGATCATTGGATGCGTTCATCCAATATCAATAAACATAGCTACATGCATACCTATATAAAAGAAAGATCATTAGTTGCATGCTTTTGGTATGAGATTTATGCTTGCTTTAACTTTTGGAATTTATTTTTACCGTGAATGAAATATGTCAGGAATTTTGTTTCAGCTTATGTATCAGTACTTTTGAAATGGTCCAACATGCAAGGCTATTTCCTCTATTTGCCATTTGAAGGAAATATGACAAATGGCTAAGATATAAAAAACCATATCGACCAAAGAACCAGTCACAGTATGGGTTCAGGGTTCAAAGGGTTCAACCGAGTTGGACCGGGAGTTGAACCGGCCATATTAAAATATTATAATTTAATTGACAATGATAAAATAGCAAGATTAACTCATATATTGTGTTAAAAATAATCAAAGCTAGTTAAGTACCATCAAATTAAAGCAAAGTTATTAAAATATAAAGGTACAACATATCATCAAAGTTCAAAAATATAATTATCACAATCACAAATTGTCCATAGTCC
>JBAGKO010000014.1:4931158-4941336 GCA_037177275.1 Acacia concinna
TTTATTGAATCATCATCATCAAAACACAAAAGAAAGCTCTGTTTTACTGGTTTAAAACAGAGCACAGTGAGATCAATGCATGCTGTCCTCTGTTGATTGGCATGAAGAAACTCAAGAAGTTGTACAACTTATCATCTCATCCTGTGTGTGGACTTCTATTTTTATTTTTATTTTTTATCGTTAAAAATAAATTATTTTTTGTATAGAACTATAGTTGCATGAAGCTATAATTTGTGATATGTGAAATCTTCAACAAGCGCTAGAAGTAAGAAATATATTAAGAATAAAAGCAAAATACATAATATTATCTAAGATCCGATCAATCATGAAAATAAGATGACAACCACTGCATAGAGAAAATAATTAACAAGAAAATAGTGAAAGGAATTGAATAACAAGATAAGTTTCTTTCCTTCCTATTTTACACCCTTCTTTCAAAACGTGTTGATGACTTTTTCTAACTAAACAAAATTCATATAACAAGTAATGAATTTAACGTCACTACTAGTAGTTAAAAATGAAAACTTCATCATCTAATTCAAAATTTAAATCAATAACCTAGGTATATGTTCCTTATTATATTCATTCCAGTGTTGCATGATGAGGTGGTTATCAAATAAGTGCCATAGGAAAATCTTATGCTGGATCCACAACAACCCAGAAATTGGTAATCCAAACTTGGCAAAGTTACATCCCATAGCATTCCATTATATGAGATTTTCTTTTTATTGTGTTTTTTTTTTTTTGGGCCAATTAGAGTAGCATGATGTTAGTAGTAGTATAATGCAGTTACTATATGAGACGGCAACTAGAAATTACATAAGAAAGTCAGGCATCTCTATTATATTGTTACTCTGTCTTTTGTTGGAGCGATGAGGAAGTCTTAATGACATCCCTATTTATATGTTGTTGGATCTTTAGCTTTATATAAAATGGAGAAATAGAGAAACAAAGAAATGATTTCGGCTAAAAGTAAACATTTTGGATTTTGTTACCTTGGATTTTATTTTTCATTTTTTATGTTTTTTATTTTCGGTGATTAAAATATGTGCACTCCTTGTGTATTTTTTACAGTGCTAATCAATTATGTCCCTTCTTTTTGTGCACAACTAGATTTTTCTTGTAGACACGTCTATTTTTTTTATTGGAGAGAATTTTAGTTAAGCATTGTTAAGTATTAAATGTGGGTACTTCTCTTAGTGGAGAATTAAATATTAGTTCATAACATTGTAAAAAACTAACCCCTTCTATTAAACCTTACCTTAGTTACAAATATATCTTTAATTGTTAAGTAATTATCCCCTCCATTTGAATAGTCACCCTACTCATTGTGTTTGGGGAAGAGAGTAATACTCTTTCTGTGACCTTTTATCGGTAAAAAAATCATTATAAAACTGTTTCATTAACCTCCATATGATTTAAGTAGAGAATTTTCCCATATTGGTAATAATATTTTAGAACGTTAGTGAAAATTAGACGATGGTAATTCACCTAAATAAATAACAAGCCGTTCACATATTTCCTTTTTGGCCAACCTGCCATATAGATTTCAGGTCAATTATTTTGTCAGAGGCCATAAATATTAATTAAATTTGATAGTTACGTAATTACGTTGGAGCCTGCCAAAAGTTCAAGTTAGATAAATCTTTAAATGTGTTGGGAAAAAAAAGATAAGTCATGAAAGCATAAAAAAGATCTGATAATTAATGAAACCTTACTTTCACGAATCACTTCATTCAGTGATGGCATATATCTGATTATTGTTAAGAACCTATTAAGCTACAATAGATCATATCCTACATGAGTTAATTACATGGCATTTAAGAAGATAATCTCTCATTTACTTATTGTTGATGTTTATTTCAAAGGTAACATTCACTCTAAAAAGTACTCCCTATATATAATATCATGTTAACTTTTTTTTTATAGAAATTAAAGAAGGTAACCAAAAAAAAAAGTAGGTAAGTTACTTCATCATAAATATGTAGTGTATCATTATATTATATATCTCTTTATAAGTTAAACAAAATGGTTAGAAGAAAAACATAAAAATTTAAATATTTTAAAATAATGTAATTAGTTTTCTTAGAATTTTCTAAAAAATCAATTGTGTTTATATTTAAAATCAGAGGTAGTATTAGCACTAAAACTACCTCTATGAGCTAGTCTTTATATTTTTAACAAAGTTATGGTTTTGGTTTCTATATTTTTTAATTAATGCCATTGGTAATGTCTATTTTTACCATGTAATTCTATGTATTTTGGAGGGTTTTTATTAGTTATATCATGTTTAAAGTGCACATAAATGAATTAATTGAAATTTTGTGGAATTAATTTGCAAAACATAAAATAATGGCTAATAGGGAAAAATTGTTAATTTTTTGTGAATATTTAGTATTATATTTTGGTGGATTTTAAGGTAGAAAATTGAAGAATAAATGGAAATAGCAAGAGAGGGACTTAATTCCAAAGTTCAAAACAGTGAATTTCAGGATAAAGGAATGTGGCAGAAATACCTTCCACGAAATTATTGGAATTGTGGCTAATTGAGACCAAATTTAATTATGAAAAATGCCAAGAGGCCTCAACTAATTTGGGAAAAATAAGAGATTAATTTTTTTAAGGATGAATGAACATTTTAAAAATGGTTCCATGCCCTAGAAGTGGAAACTTTTTGAAAAAGACTATTTTACAAAAATTACAGGCATTCGGTTCAAAGAAAATGCAATTTCATGGAAAATTATGGAGAACAAAGGGGTGAAAATAATGAGTTTTATACATGATTCGATCAATTTTATAGATCTGTAAATTACGCCTTATTATTGTAAAATGATGCCTTAATTATATCTTTTTTTTAATTATAATAATGACTTATATCTAATCTAAACATTTTCATTATAAATAATGGAAACTTTTGTGAGAAATATGTAATTTAATGCATATATAGTACTACATGAAAACCCATAAATTTATCATATATAGTATGAGTTGAGGGACGTGGCTTGCTCCCTCTAATGCACTTTATGATATCCCAACCTCTCAAATGCTTTTTCTTTTGATTATTCAATTTTATTTAAACTGAATGACATTTTGATATTTTATTGACATGAAATTATTCAGTTTTGAAATTTTTAATGATTTTTCAAAACAATAAAACTACACAATTGTGATATCTTTGAACATCATAAAAATTAAAATTACAACACCATTCCTTATACATATAAGATATTAAAATATCACTAATTTTATGCAAAACTTGATGATCAAAAGAAAAAAAAATTGAGAAGTTGTGGCATTTCAAGAGCTATTAGAAAAAATCACATTAGGTAAAGCCAAAAAAAGGGGACAAGACCTAAAAAATACGATTGCCAGGCTCAGAATTTCGGCCTTCAAAATCATAAGTAGGCCTACAAGGGTTGGCCTAATGGGTTGAAGGCTTAAAAGGGCTCGTAGGGCCAAGAGTTACCAGTTGGGGCCCTTTTATTTTTTACTTTTGAAAATTGTTGATATGATGTTTAATTTTGTTGTTTTTCTATATTGTTAATGATGTTGTTAATTTTTAGTTTTTATTAATTTTTGTATAATTGAATTGTTTGATTTATTTCGTTTTGGACAATAGTTTATCATTTGATCTTCAAAACATATGCTAATTTAGACTTTAGATAATAATTTGATTTATGCTATATGCGTTAATATTTGAAAGTTACACACATTGTGTATTTGTATGTGATAAAATAGTATTGTTATACTTATATACTTGTGAATCTATAATTTAAATTAGAAATTTATGTGTTTTAACAACAATGTGTATTAAACAAAAGGCAAATAATAATTAGACTTCAAAACTTGCAAAGTGGATTTAATTGGAATTAAAATGAAGATTGTAATTTGCAATGCTCATATGAGCATATAGTATATATTCAAATCATAAAAATTTAATCTTTGTGAGTATTCAAGTCATAAAAATATAATCTTTGTGATATTTTTGTCGCAATGTTAATGCTAAAGAAATAAATGCTTTTTTCAGTGGTTTATATTACTTAGTTATCAGATTTATTGTTTTATTAGTAAAAAATTTTATAAAATTAATTATTTGATTAAATTTTAAATATTTGACTAATATTATGAATGATAATAATGATCATGTAACACGGCGACATGACATAGAATAAGGTATATGTGCAAGAATTTTAATTAAATTTAGATTTGTAATGTTTTGGACATTTTGGGCCATGCTATGCAAAACAGACCTGTTTTGGAAAACAAACATTTTAGGCCTAGCTCATTTAGGCACAAGCCACGACTAACGTCATTAGTCTCTTATTCATAAAATAGTATTAAATTACGTTAATTTTATATTGGTCAATCAATTCATTGATCATCGTGTCAATTACAAGAAGCTTATATGGTTATGGCTTAACCTACTTTGAGTCTAGTCTAGCTTAGCCTAACCTAACCTATATACTTCATCTGTTCCTATTTATAAAATTTTTTGGAGAATCCTAAAAAAATATAATTATATTATTATAAGATATTAAAGTTTGTTATTTTTTTAAAATTATGTTGTTTGACTTATGAACTACTATATAATAGAATAAAACACAACACATGATATTATTAAATAATATAATTAACTTTTTTAAAAATTTTCTTAAAATTCTCTAAAAGAATCTTATAAATAAAAATTGGGGAAGTAGTAAACATGTGAAGCTCAAATTCAGGCATACTGCATGGCCGAATTAGGGAAATAGGCCACACCTATTTTCATAAAGCCATCCTATAAGTCTAAGGACTTGACATATTTATTTATTTATTTGCAGTATTATATATAATAGAACCCGCATCAATTTTATAAATTATTATAAACAATCATATCTACATGATAAAAGAAGTTTCGTTATTTTATTTCTAGTTTATACTATTATATTTAAATAATTAAATCTTATGCAATCTTTTTATAGCCTCAAGAGCCTATTTGATACATATCATAAGCTTTTTAAATATGCTTTAAGGATTATATATATCTTTAGGCGCATAAAGCTTTTAAGTCTATTTAATGACATACTTAACCTCTAAATATTTAAAGAGGCTTTTGGATCAGGTCATACCCTTTAAGAGTATATAACCCGATTAAATTTTGAAAAGTATAAAAATATATATAATCGTTTGAAAATAGAGCAATTTTACTATTTCCATTAATAGGGCACAATATCCATTGCCTTTTCCTGGTGGGCCCCCTTCATTATCCGGCGAGCATGTATTGATCAATTGATCACCATACGTAGCTAGTACCTCATGTGGACCCAACGCAGTCAAAGCATAACACCTCATATGATTATAATCCTACATGTCATCAAGAACTTCTCCCGACTTACCCCTCATCTTCTCCTTTAATTTGTCCCAACTTTTCGGAATAGTCTCACTCTTTTGGAGTATTTCTTGCTGTGCCTTCTTCGCTATTTTCATCTAAAAAATGTTTAAAAAACTGGGGTGACAAGTAATCTACAGGGTGTCAAGTGGGACTAAAGTAAAAGTTCATTTAAAAATACATTAATTCTCATAAAAAGCTACATTTATAATTCAATCATATTCACATGCCACGCATATAGAATTCCCAGTATTAATTGCATATTAATATTCAATTCTACCTTATATCCTCCTTATTTGTGCTATTTGAACCAATGGGTTAAGTATTAAACTGTGTGACCGGTTACTCCAATGTGGCAATGTTATTCAAACGAGCCGGTAAAATTGGTTGGGCCCGCCGTTAGCCCGCCAAATTAGGCAGGTTTGAGTTGGCTAAATGCTTTGGCGGGTTGAACTTAACCTACGGGCTGGCCCGCTAATTTATATTTTTTTTCAAAATAATTTTTTTATTACAATATAATATAAATTTAAATACATTTATCCCCTTATTTTTAATGTTGTGTTTAACAACTTTTTCATATTTTTTATGTGAAACTTTTATTTTTACATTATATTGATTTAATCTACTATTATTAAATTTAAAAGAGAAATTTACGTATTTTTGTGATATGAATAGTTAAAAAAATGAAGATGAAAATGAAAAATAATTGTATAATATAAATGTACATAAAAAAAGGAGTGTGATACGAGTGGGTGAAAGAGAAAAAAGAGCATGAATAAAAAAAAAAGAATGAAGCTGGCCAAATTCCACCACGCCTATTGGTGGGCTGGGGTGGGCTGCACGTTTAGCCCACGGGTTAGGCAGGCTAGCTCGCAACCCATGAAGTAACCCGATTTCTCAGCTGTATTCAAATCACAGTTTAAGAGGTGACAATCAATGGTTCATGATGCATTTCTTGAAACCTGCGTTCCTATAATGGCTTCAATTTATATCACTCCATTGCTTCATCTTCCTAGATCTTCGCACCCATTTTCTTGGTTTTTCACCCCGCATTGTAGATAAGATATGGCCATATGGGGAGAAAGAATGGGATTTTTTTTTTGGGAAATATTTGTTAATGGCAATTAAATAGTGAGGCCAAGGGTTGACGGCGATGGATAGGAGGGGACAACAGTGAAATCAGAGGAATATGCCACGTTCTAGACTATACATGAGGAGTTAGTTAGGACTTGTAATTCTCCCTTTTTTATTTAGGAAAGTTTTAGTGATAGCTTTGCTACTGAAAAAGCTTTATATTGTCAAATGTTCGTAGAATAAGAAACGTTAAGAACCCAAAGTATATGTAAGATCCAAAATTATTAATTTTATGTGATTTGTTTCGATTTTACTTATCATTTAAATTTTTGTATGTTTGTGTTTCATTGGTTTTGTGTTCAACTTTTGTTCTCCAAATTTGAAAAGATAAAAAAGGAAAAAAGTAAAATGGAAGTTTCTCTGCCCAACAAGTTAGCAAAATTGAAATCTCTTTAAAAACGGTAATTTGATCATGTTTCTTTTCAATTTATTCTTATGGGAAAATCCTAGAAAAATATCAAGGAAATGTTTGAAAAAATAATTCAGTGTACTGAAATGTGAAAATTATAAATTAGTCCTTCAGTTGGAATATGGAATTTTTGTAATTTTGAAAATTTTGGGAAATCACCTAAATACCTTTAGATTTTATTTTAATAAAAAATATAATAACTAAACCCTGTTTGCAGCCGGAGCTTTGGCAATCTCATATATATTTTTTTGAATTTCACAAGAAAAAGTCATTAATATAGATATTCAAGTTGTTAATATGATTCACTAGAGCTCCGACGGCCTTATGCATTTTTTTTTTAAATTTCACAACTTTAGTATCTACATTTACAACTCGAGTATCTATATTAATGACTTTTGCTTGTGAAATTCAAACAAAGGATGAGACCGTCGAAACTCTTGTGAACCATATTAACAACTTAAATATCTATCTTAACTACGTGAGTGAGTGAGTGAGTGTGTTAACAATTACATTATCTATATTAATAATTTTTGTTGGCGTTAGAGCTCCGGTGACTGACCGTTGGTAAGGTCACCAATGTTGTGGTAACGGCTGTCGCCTCCGACCATCGGCACCTGAGCTCCTGCGGGCGGTAGGGGTTAGGGATTTTTATCAAAAATCTAAGGTTATTTAGGTAATTTCCTAAAATTTGCAAGATTCTAAAAATTTCAGATTCCTATTAAAGGACTGATATGGGATTTTTACATTTTAACATACTAAATTATTATTTGTACATTTTCTTAGTATTTTTATGAGAATTTCCCCATTCTTATATATTTGACATTTGCTATATAAAATATAATATGAATTATTTATATCAAATGCTTGAAACAATATCTATGATATTGTTGCAAATTAAAGAAGCATATACAGCCAAATCTTTTAATATGAAAATTGAAACAACCTTCTTGGTCACACCAACACTTAGCCACTTAGATAATATAATAACTGTGGTGGAAGAAAAGAAGAAAACTTATTTGAAAAGACTTTATAAAACTTAACCATAGTAAAAAAGAGTTACCCTACTCATTAGGAAAGCCAATCATGGTTAAAAGGTAAGAACTATTTCCTTGAAAGCATTAATCATGATAGAAATGTACAAAAACTACTCTTTCATACAAGCTATCATGATTAAAAGAAGTTAAACCATTGACAAAAACTAACCATCATAGAAAGAAGTTGAAACTAATATAAAGGTACTATATATAATATGGTTGGATGACAAAGAAGTGAAAAAAGAAACAATCATGATGAAACCAAAGTCGAACAAAGAAATGACCAAACATGATATGCAATCTCAAGAGAAAGAGGAAGAGATAAAAGAAGGTAACATTTTAGTGTCTTTTTTCATGAGTAATATATTGGTTACTTATTTGGCTTCACAGGTGGCTTGATAACTACTAAAAGTCATAGGAGTGACACAAAATCAGACATACTTTGTTGAACGAGAAGCATGAGACCCCATTCATAGTATGGTGTACATGTTGCTTTCTATATATGGAATCGTCCATCCTTATTAAATCATTTGATGACAACACTAAGCATACTTGTATGCATATGTCTTCATAGGAGACCAGAATGTGCCTTGTACAACACCTAGTTTGAGTGAGCAAACTTCTAAGTCAGAGTTGCCACAAAGTGGCCATATAGTCAAAAGCTTCAATGGGTCTTAACCAAGCTCCTCAACCTCAAGTTAAATTATACAAGCCTATTGATGGTGAGTTTCCTAGTACTCTTGTTTTAGTGGCATTCCTTCAATCATGTTTTAATTGTTATTGAGTGTCTTCATTTTCAATTAATTTTTGGATAGTTTTCTTTCTAACGAACATTGCTTCATTAGTTTAGGAAGAAATAGACAAAATGGTGTTAAAACCACTGACAAGAAAACTCATGTTGTTGCAGATAATATTCAAGATCTTTGACAAGTCTCATGCCTCTTTCATTGCAAATGATATTTCACAGAGAATCACTTTATGCAAGGGTGTTAATGACAATGACATCAAGGGAAAAAATGTAACTCAAGTTAAATCCAAGTCAAATTCAAGTGAGGATGTGAGTGCTGATCCAATTAACCTTAGGCAAATGGAACAAGAATTGTCATCATCATATTCTAGGGGTTATTCACCTATTCTGCTATTGATCATGTTTCTTTGGGGAACATCAATATTCTTTCCTTTGAGTATATCATTTACTCATATACTATAATAATGCCATGGTTTATTAGTAGGCCAAATTGAGCATCACCATGATGTGACAAAGTTAGATATTAATCAGGCTGCTGTGAATATTGGTGGGGTTCAAGAGATATCTGATATGATGAAATTGGAGGATTCTGAGACTTCATTATTGCAAGAGGCATTCAAGACTCAACCACAACTGCTTTTTTCTACAAATGATCGAAGCACACAAATGATATGCATATCCTATAGGGTATTGATTGATATACTCAACATTGTAATTACTAGAACTCCCGTCACTATCACTGAGACAGAAGAGGATGTTGGAAGAGAAATTAAAGAATGCTCGTAACTGGCTTGAATCTATTAGGAATGATGTTTTTAATTGTGATGCCACTGAAGTTGATGGCATTCAACAAAGTCTAAAGGGTTTGGATAGTGATCTCAAGACTAACGAGGCATTACTTGCGGCTAGTAGCAATCAAGAGTTAGAGGCAGCAAGAGTGATGGAATTGGCTTAAAAGGAGTTGGATGTTGCCTTACAAGAGCAAACCCAGCTTTTGGAGAAAAGCCAAGATCTTCTAGCAAAGCAAAACCAATGTTGGGAAATGATTGCTGCTAAGAATAAGCTTTTGGATTTTAGCTGCTTCGATTTCATTTTTATGGTTCATGTTTCTTTGGGTGATTGTGGACTTCTTGTATTTGTTGTCACGAGAATACTCACCATCTCAAAAAAGTGATTGTTAAAGACATATTATCATTTTTATGTTGTAGTAGTGCATGAAAATAAATACAATTGATGATACCTGAATAAGTTGGGGAAGTTGGATATTGCATAGGTTCCTCAAAATTTAGGGGAAAAAAACCTTCACTGCTGATTTTTTTTGGCACAAAGACAATCGATGTTTAGCCTGTGATTCTAGAAATCTATATATATATATATATATTAATTGAATATTAAGAAGTTATTATTCAAGCACCTCTACTTTCCACTCGATCTCTTTAAAACATCCTTTGCACTTCTTTAATAACATCGGCATGCGACTGATCG